>PVIR01003093.1:0-93278 GCA_004026965.1 Petromus typicus
GTGTCTGGAGGCACTGACTCTGGGTTGAGCTGAGGAAAATGCAGTTTCCAATCCAGGTATAGTATCTTTTTTATTTATACACATTTCCTGTTAGGTTATTCCTGGATATATTTTTTGATGCTGTTGTATCTCATAACTTTTACTGTTACATCTCAGTAACAGTAAAACAGATTTTTAATCTCATGTTTCATTAGTAACTTACTTTACATAGTGACTTACTTATATATAAATATAATTGATTTTTTAAAAATATTGATTTCTGTATATGCAGCAATCTCACTAAACTCAGTTATTGATTCTAACAGCTTATTGCCACATATACTTGCATTTTTAACTTATACAATTATAGCACCTAGAATTAATGATCCCCCTCTCGCTCTCTCTGTTTTTCTGTCTCTTTCCTTCTCTCTTTGCTATATTATGCTAGCTAAAAGCTCTAGAATGGGCACAACTAACCTGTGGCCTGAGGGTCACCCTGCAAAGCTAGTAATATGGCCCCGCACTAAATGTAAACTTCGGGCATTGCCATATGATTTTTAGTGATATTTCTCGTGATTAGATTCCACAGCACTGCTCCGGTGATGAGCAAAGGCTGTGTGTGGAGCGTGCTCTGTCTCTGACTGAGGTTCTGTCTGCCTTAGTACGCACCACACACAGTGCGTCAGACATTACACGTTACTTGGCGAGGAAAATAGCAATTACTGATGATCGTATTTCTACTTCCCTACGTGCGTGTGCCTGTGGGAAGCCTTATGTTTATTGTTATTAAGCAGATATGTAAGTTTTCTTATTTAATTATTAGATTGGGCTTGTTATTTTGTAAAGTGATTTAATATAGTGTTGTTGCTTATATACATTAACTATGTTTATATTTATATAGAAGCCAAGATAACTCCTATTCACTCAATGCAGCTGAGAGGACTTTATTTTCTATTTTTATTTTTGCAGCACCAGGGATCAAACTCAGTTCCTTGTGCATCCAAGGTAGGCGCAGTACCACTTATGCTAAATCCCTGGCCTGCTGCTGAGAGGTTGGACACTGTGATCCAGAGAAATGTGTGACAGACAGTTCGTCATATCTTGCCCTGATCCCTATTTCAGGTAGAAAACATTCCACATTGACTCAAGTAGGATTCTCTATTTGATTAAAACATTCTATTTCTAGGTTGCTAAGAGGTTGTTTTCATGTCATTAATGGAGTCTGAATTTTATCAAGTTTTTTTCTGCATATATTGAGCTATTTATATTACTTATTTTCCTTTATTCTGTTAATGTGTTGAATTTTGATGAATGTTTTTCTAATGCAAAACAAATCTTGCATTGCTGGGGAAATGCAAATTGCTTGTGGTATATTTTTATATCTATCCGGTCTCAGTTTGTTACATTTGTCCAGGTTTCTACATCAGCGTACCCTAGAGAAATGGGTGACTCGATTTCTCATGATGCTCTGGGCAAGTTCCAGCTGCAGGTTTGAGCTTTCCATGTCTATTAAATTACTTGTGTTCCAGTTTCTGAGGCTAGAACCCTGGGAAGGAAGGTTCTTTTTTTAAGATCACAAAAGACACTTTTAATATATTCTGGATTTCATGTCTGCTGAAAAGTTTTTTTTTTTTTTAGGTTTTTTGAGACAGGGTCTCACTTTGTGGTTCAGGCTGGCCCTGAGCTCAGCCTCAAACTCACATCACAATCCTCCTGCCTCTGCCTCCCGAGTGCTGGGATTACAGGCGTGAGCCACCATGCCCGGCACTGTGGTATGTGGAACTGGTTGCTGCTGGGTGTGGGTCTCCACACCCAGTATTGTTATGTGGTGACCGGGGAATCGAACCCGGGCCCTTGCGCTTGCAAGACAGGCGCTGGAACCACTGAGCTAACTCCCCGGCCCTGCTGAAAAGTTTTATTGGAAGTAATTAATTACAATCTATATTGTATCTTTGGCTATCTTCTTTCCTTTTTTTGTTAGGCTTCTTGACTTGTAGACGACATCTCTCATCAGTTCTAAAACATTCTCAGCCATTATCTTCTCCAGTTCTTACTCCTCTCCACATTCTTCCCCAGCCTCTGGCTTATTCACGATCTTTCCTGCTTGTCTCATATCCTCTTTACTTCCATGCATTTTTCCGGATAATTTCTTCTAATCTCTTTTCTGGTTCACCAGTTCTTTCTTTAGTACTGTTTTCCTCGTGTCAAACTCACACATAAAGTTTATTTATACATGTAAGTTATTTGTGTGGATCTAGGTTCAGCTGTTTTTCCCTCCCAGAGTCCAATTTCTTGTTTATTATCAAGTTTTGTGTTAATATTCTCATGTGAGGAGTGTGTATTTTTGTAGTTTATTATTTTTCTGGCTCTTATTTTCTATATCAAATCTCCTCATGTACTTGGTACAGTTTTGATTTTATGAACAGCGTATTTCAACTTTATTTTTTGTGGAAACACTTTGTGGCCTTGTGAGGTTGTCCTTCTCTCTCTGTCAGAGTTTTGGAGGCTCCAGCCCTGGGTCCTCTCACCCCACAGTAGACACTGAGTTATTCTGGGCCGCCTGGGTCTGTGTGAGTGGGTGCTGGCTTCCCTGGGCTCCCCTTTGTCACCTACCTTTGCCTTCTATGTCTTAGTCCATCAAGAGGTGCTGGAAGCACGTCCCTGACTCCACAGGCTCCAGAGAGACAACATAAACTTCCTTCTCCTTTCCTCCTTAGCGACACAGGCAGCAGCAGCATGAAGTTGGGCCACAGCTCTGAACTTTGGCTTCTCCTGGTTCTTCTTGTCTCCATTAACTTTCCTGTGCCTGCTAGTAGGTTTTACAAGTAGTTTATTTAGGTTTTTTACTATCCCAGGAGGGAGGGTTGGTCCTCTTGTCCAGTTTATGATGATTGTAAATCCTGATGATGTCCAGGCAAGAAGTTTACATTAATTTCAGATCTCATGGACTGGAAAGTACCAACAATCACATTCTACTGTGAGTTTAACAACATTCACAGTGAATTCTACCATGCTACCTGTGTGATACAGCCACGCACATATCTGAGAAATAGTTTTTATGCAAGTGCTAGAGACACAGAGTAGGGAATGGCCCGCATAACTACCCTGGCTTCGTGGTCCACACACTAAGGAAGTGTTGCTGAGTAAAGGGTTCCAAATGACATCATTTGTCACAAGTCCATCAGCCACATAAAGCTCATCAATATGGCCAACCCTGGGCACAGGAACAGGGCTGTTGTGCCGATCCCTTCATGAGGGCTGCTGACTGAGGGGAATGGAACAAGGCTCGCGTTCATCTGGCCCAGCTCATACGAGGCCCTGTCACCCACAGGGTGGCCTTTCTCTGATCTGTCAGGAGGCTGGCAGTGGCCGTGGATAGGGACCACACCACCAAGGCTAATGAGATGGCATTTTGCCCACAAGCTCTGAAGGAGACAAGGAGATGGGCCATCGGATCAGAGGGCTGGTCCAAGAGGCCTTCTGGATTCACAAGGAACCAAGGATGACTTGTGCTTAGTGAGGGATTTGCATGTAAATTTGATTTCTGAATTAATTTATGAAAATGTATGCAATAAATGAGCATTTAAAAAGACTCTATTTACATTGTTCATTTGCTTGGCCAAGATTTTTTTTTTAAACAATGGTTAATACAAGTGTAAACTTTGCTAGCTTACCTGGGCTTACAGTAAAGCCTCATGTTTGTCTAAGAGCTCTTCAGTAAAGAAGATAATTTCATGATGTAAATGTATTTTATAAGCATCCAAACACAGCTTACTTAAATGCCCCCGAAGCCAGGCACAGGGAGACAGACGTTGGAAGAGGACGGGGTGGGCCCTGGGTTCCTGGATGCTCTTGGTGCCTGGGTGGCTCTCAGGCGAAGGCAGAGGTCCTTCCTAAGGAGGGGCTGGGGGAAGCCAGGGAGTGCTCTGGAGACAGACATGAAGGGCCACTCAGTGGGGAGCCCCACGGAGGATCCCTGGTATGGGTAGGGGCAGCATGGTGGTGGTGGAGGAGCAAGGCTGTCCAGAGACCTTAGGGTATTTTGGGCAAATCCCACATGGCAGGTCATCTGGTCAGTGGGAAAAATAATCAAAAGGGAGAGATCAAAAGCAATGTTTAGTTTTTGTGAGGAAATCTTGAATTTTGCTTAGAAGATCTTCATATAATTCAAAAAATAGTGTTTTATCCTCAAATAAATGATTAAGGGGGAAAATCCATGATGTCATTTCTCATTAGTGTTTAATTAGACTAGAATACAATTTTAAATTTTAAAGAATAAAATTGAGATAAATCACCCCTTTAAACTAAAAACAATATTTATAAAATTATCTTCTGGCAGGCCAGGGATTTAGCTCAGTGGCTCTGGCCTCCCCCTGACAAGCACAAGGTCCTGAGTTCAATCCCTGGTAACCACATACCACAGTGCTGGGTGTGGTGGCTCACTCTCGTAATCCCAGCACTTGGAAGGCAGAGGCAGGAGGATTGTTGTGAGTGTAAGGACAGCCTGCACTACGTAGTGAGTTCAGGGCCAGTCTGAACTACAAAGTAAGATGCTGTCTAAAAAAAAAAAAATCTTCTGGCTTTTTTTAAAAATTAAAATAAGGATTTGCAGCACTACAAAACTCTGAAGTGATAGAACGAGGACTTGGTACACTTTTCTTCCACTTCCCATCCTGCACTGAGGTACATTCAGCTCTTCTTATCCAAGGGCTGTGTCCGTGCTCAATATGTGCAGGTGTGTTCATGTCACTCTTCCTGACAGCAGAGGGTAAAAACTACAGCACAGCGTTCACGTGGTGTCAGGTAGTGCAGGGTCCTTCTCAGTGTACCTAGGAGGTGCACATTCGTCAGGAGTAATCGTGCGTGGCTGTAAAATGCACATACTTCAACAATGGGCCTGGTGGGCTAAGTCAGGAGGACACCCTGGAGAAGAGCAGGCTTTAGGTACCAGAATCAGAGCCACAGTGAAGAGACCGGATGGTACTAACAAGGGCCATGCAACAGGCGAGGAGCTGGCTGGAGCAGCAAGGGTGACCTCATTTTCTCCTGGAGAAAGCAATAGAACACCCCACAGAAAGTAGATCAAGGAAATAAAGACTGAAAAACCACAGAATGGAGGGGTGTTCAGTATACTGTGCCCAGGCATGCTTGCTGTCATGTTCTGGTAAGGGTGGAAGGCATTGTGGGAAACCAAGGCTGCCTCTTCCCAAAGCCAGGACTGGAAAACTAGGCAGAGTGAGAATGATGAATACATGAGGACTTTTCAGAGTCTATGCCAGAGCCTTTCTGGGCACCCTATCTCTGTCCCTCCTGCCACCAGTGTGGGGTCTCATGGAGAGCAGAGTTCTAGGAAAGAGACACCTCCTGTAGGCCTAGGTCAGTAGACAGGCCTGTCTTAATCATGAAAATTAAATCTAAAGCATTTGATGGTTTGTAGTGGTAAGATTATGAGTGTTTGGGCATTTAATTAGGTGAAAACCTCATAAGGAGTATGTATAGTTTTTATTGTTTGAAACAAAACAAGTTGTAAGGCCGTTCCAAACTGAACCAGCTGGAGAGACACAGGGTGACCTGGCTCCTGAAGATCGGCCTCCAGGATGGTCCATGTTTGGGGACTCGACAGTCTTGTGGACAGAGTTTATCTGGAGGACAGAGTCTGCCACAGATGAGCTCTGAGGTCCTGGATGTGTGGCCAGCTGAGTGCTGAGGTCTTGGGTCTCCCAGTAGCTCTAAGAAACTCATGGACACCAAGATGGACCCTGGCAGTTGTCAGTGCACCATGCTAGTTGCTTTGTGAAGGTCACCAGGCCTTCTTCATGTAGGGTGAATTTGGTGACCTGGAGGCAGGACATGGGCACATGGTCATGCTGTGGTACCTACCTCTACAAGAGTCCAGGGACATCTCTAGGATATAAATGATAGCCCATGTTGCAGAGAAACTGAGGCTTTGTGGGTTTAGATACCCACGTATGAACAGTACCTCTTTCCATTGAGTCTGGGATGTGGCTGCTGGGAGGAACCCTGCTCCACCATCTCCACGTGGCTGCTGCTTCACGATGGAACTCTCCAGCCCTGGTGACTCTGCCCACCTGAATCTGGTCCTACGTGGTCAGGACCAGGGGTCAGCTCTGGTCTGCATCTCCCCTCCTGGGTTGTTTCTGAGGTCACTTTGTCATCCCAGTCAGGAGTTCGTGCCCTGAGATGGAGAGTTTTATAGACATCATCCACCAGGCTGGGTAAGCAGCATGAAGAAAGGAAGTCAATGGAATACTTAGAAATTCTGTGTAATCTAATTTCTAAGCATTCAGTTCATTTCTTTTGTCCATAAATGTAACACTGCAGCTCAATAGTTTTGCTCTTTCTCCCTAGGCATGATTTATTTATTTACTTTCCAGGGTTTAATCGTATCTTTGGTATTAAATATTAGGCCCAGACTCTCTCCCCAGAGACGTGACTTACAACATCATGGGGACATTTAATCATCTTTGGCTGTTATTTGATGCTATGCTGGAAAGTTAGCCGGCAGCCACTGCAGACCTGTGCCATCCTGAGCCTACTTGTGTCACATTCCCGACAGTAGGCGCAGATCCCTGCACGAATCCTGCGCCCTCCCAGAGCATTCCAGCGTGGCTCTCTGCTGGCCTCGCCTGGAGCCTCCAAAAGCTTCTCTTCAGGGTCTGCTCTGTGACCATCCACATTCCTCTTTCCTCACCCTTGAAATGACTGTAAAATCAATCTTTCTTGGACGGTGAACCTCCAGGTCTTGCTGCTCTTTCTGTACACATCACTGCCCGGACCACCTCCTCCGCTCACATCCACCCCTGTGCTCATGCTAAGCCAGAATGTGCAGAAGCTCGCTCATCCAGAGCAGAGCAAGTGAGTCTCACGGAAATTCCGTGTCTGATTGGGACCATGGGAACTCGTCAGAGCGGAATCAAGGAACCTGAAAGGGAGCGCTTTGCTTCCCCAGTCTTAGAAATCTCCTCACCAGATTTTAGGATGTTTCCTTTTAGATTGTTCACAATTCTCTCTTTCTTTTTAAAAGAACCTTTATGTGCCCACTGTTAAATGCTTACTTTGTGAATAAGAAGGGAAGAAAGGAAGCAGTGTTTTCTCAAGTACCCTGGAGGCAAGAACTTCAGAGGAGGGTTTTTACTTTTAGCTTTGGGACCTGGAGCACTCTGGGCCAGTGCTCTACTGCCAGAGTCCCAACCTTAGTCATGGCCCAAGTAACCTCGCCTGTGTGGTGCTGGGAGACTTCCTGCTCAGCTGACTCCAGGACGGTCCCAGGTAGCACAAGAAGAGTTTGCTGGGGTGGCTGTAGGGTGAGGACTCGCGGGGTTAGGAGCCCAAGGAGACGCTCTCTTCTACCGCGTTTCTCTCTATGGCGTCCCCCACTCTTCACCTGCCCAGAAAGTGTACTCCAGTGGATTTCAGTGTGGTTGGTTTCCTTCTGGCAGCCAATGGGCTCCATGGAGGCCACATCCCCCAGGAAAATATCCCGCCCATCCTGTCCTAAGAGCCCTTTCTGGGGGGTGTCATGGAGTGCTCTGAGTCTCCCCTTTGGGTGAGATTGTGGCCTTGGGGTAGATCACATGCTGCAGCCCTTCTGAGGACGGAGATATGACAGAGGCTTGGTTTAGTGGACACTCTGGGACCGAGAGAAATTGCTTTTCAGTTATATCTCTCAGGGTAGTTAGGTTGTCTTTACCCAGTGCCTGGTACTCATTGAGCCCAAGATAAAAAGGCCAAGCCAGTTTTCCTTGTGGGGCCTGCAGGGCGTGAAGGCTCTGCTGGCTCCTCCTCCGCAGGCTTTATGATCATGGGCTTTGGTCCTTGGACGCTGGTCCTGCTCTGCTTGGTGAGGGGCTGATCCATGTCATGGCTCCTGCTCATGGGCCCATTCCTTCAACCCATGCCACCATCCATCAGCACCAGGCGCCTGGGTGGGGACATCTGGAGACAGTGTCGCCTGACTGGGAGAGGGACTGAGAAGGTGTGGTCCTGTCTTCCGGCCCTGGGAGCCTGGTCTCACTTTGGGGCCTTAGGCTGGTTTTGAGGGGCTGGTGCGGTCCTGGCACCCTCCCCATCTAACCTGAGCACCAGCTTCTGTGACAGACTGGGGCCATGCTCAGGAAGACAGCAGGTGTCACAGTCTTCACAGGGACAGCTGATAGGTAGCAGAGCCAGGTGGGATATGGCCTTAAGCCTCTACCATTGATTCCAAGTTATTCTTGGCTCAGGACCCCATGCCCATGCACCAGCTTGGCTCCTGGCCAATGTCATTGCCTGCAGTGTGTCCTCCCTCTCCTGTCCCCTCCACCCCATCGGAACAGTACCCTCCTGCTTGACATTTTGTCACTCTGCCAGGGTACCAGGGCTCTTCAGGGTATGCTCAGACGCAGGTCCTGTAGACCTACTTCAAACCCACCATTCCCTCCCCCATCCCTGTCTTCTCTGCTTTGGTCTCAATGCATCTTCCCATCACCAAATGTGAGGATTCTGTCATGTGCACTGCAGGACCCAGGTCCCCACTCCTTACCTAGGCATCAGAGGCCAAATCTTTACCATGAAATGAACTCAGAAGCTGTCCAGTGGGGCTCTGTGTGGAGGACACCAGTGTACCAAGCCAGACTGCACACACGCTGCTTCTGCAGAGCCACAGGGCCACTACCCTGGCATCTCCATCCCTTGCCTGCTTCTCTTCCTCACCTCTTCCCTGCCTATCCCAGGCAGAGTCCTTTGCTCGTCCCTCATTGACACTATTTGTTGGTGACAACAATGGCCTGGATTCCCATGGACTTGTGATCCAGACAGGCTGGCTCGGCCACGGTGCTGAATCCCCCAGCTGAACACTGTCTTGCAAGGGCCACTGGGTCTTCCTGCTGTGGCTTCTCTTGCCCCTTAGCCCAGGGACTCGAGGGTCTTGTGCACTGAGCTGACTTGGCGCTCTGAGCCTGTAGACCCCGGGGTGAGAGAGGGAACCCCGTAGAAGTCTTTAGGTGTTGCCCTCCAGAGATCAGGAAGAACTGGGCCTGGGATGTGGACAGCAGGGCTCAATGTTGTCCTTGAAAATCGCTCTGGAGGGGGAAGGACAGGGAGAGGGAAACTGCGTGTTCCTGCTTGGCAGTCTCCCGGGTTTAATCTATTTCTCATCTTTGATTAGAAATCAAGCACTTCCTCCTGTGCCTTTGATGTCACCCAGTTATCCTTTGAAATGAGCGTTTGATTATCTAGTTCCTGGGGTTTGGGCAAGCTGTTTGCAGAAGTCGTTTTTTGTCCCCACTTGGGAGAACGTCATTATGCATAATAAGGCCTAATTAGTTCCCTCGAATCGGCCATCAGTGCTCCCTAAACCCACCCCCTTCACGCTTCAAACTGGAGCCATTTCTTTTCTGAGAAAGGGGTCAGTGTGTTTACTAATTTGATCCATGGTGCCGTCAGAATAATGTGAAGAGAACCAGCTTCCACCTCCTGGGATGGAAATGATAGCATGACACCTCAGGTCACCTCGAGGGGGTCTTAGTGACAACAGCAGCACCGTGCTAGACTGACAGTCGCGGTAGGATGTCACATACTCTGGAGTGGCCAGCAGAATGCCCGAGCGAGGGCTGAGGCTGTCGTTGGGATTAGGGGCTCAAGGCTATAGGAACACTTTCTGGGGCAGGCTCAGGGCACAGTCGACGCTGAAGTGGACACCGTGGAGCTTCAGAGACCCAGGTTCTATCAGCTGCTCACTCCCTGCTGTCTGTGATGCGAGCCACCGCTCCTCTGCCTGCTCTGCCTACCGAGGGGGACCTGTGGGCCTGGCTGGGTGCATCTGGCTGCCCTCTGCCCAGCCCACACCCCTGCTCCTGATGAGAGAGGAGAGGCTGGGGGCGTCGTTCTGCCTAGAGCTAAAGCTTGGGGCTCTGCAGGGTTGAGGTTCTGGGGCCCCAGGCCAGCCTGATGGCCAGAAAGCTGGGGTTCACTGTATGCTGGTCAGAGCAGAAGCCATGAGGCTTGTCCTGTGCTGTCCCTGGTGAGTGGGTTCTGGCTCTTTCTTTTTTTATTCATTAAGTTTACTAGTACATTTTAAGGATACAGTATGATCACACTCGTTAATGGGGATTCGTACAAGATATATCTGTCTGTACACTATATATCTGCATATATACATCTTACTTTATCCCATTCTCTTTCCTTCCTTTCAACTCCTCCCCACCCTATTTATGTCAACTTTGTTTCCACTTTTTCTTCTTTGTTCATTGGTTTCCTCTCCGGTCTTTCCTTTCGCACCCCGAAGTTTCCCTTTCCTTTTGAAAATTTTCTTCCTTTTCACAATATTTATTATACACTTTAGTCCTCATTTACCCTTCCAGTTTCTCACACCAGAGAAGCAGTTAAGTATTTACACGTGTGTCCTATTTATTTCACTTAAAAGTATGGCCTCAAGGTGTATACTTTTAGCTTTGAGAGTCTCTAGTTTATCTTTCTTCCTGGATGAGTAGCATTCCATTTTATATATATGAAAACCCTCACAACTTCACTAGTTGATGGGCATTTGGGCTATTTCCAAGATTTAGCTCTTACAAACTATGCCGCTATGAACATGGGTGTGCATATGTCACTGTAGTATGATGCTTTTAATTATTTTGGGAACATACCCAGAAGAGGAATAGCTGGGTCAAATAGGAATCTCTAATCCTAGTTTATCAGGAATCATCACAATGATTTTCATAGTGGTTGCACCAGTCTACGTACTTGCCAAATGGAGAAGGGCTCTTTTCCCCCAACGGTCCTCCAGCATTTGTTATCAGTTGATTTCTTGACAGCAGCCATTCTTTCTGAAATGAGATTAAATCGCAATGCTGTTTTCATTTGCATCTCTCAAACGACCAATGATGTTAAACATTTTTCATATGTTTATTTATTTATTTTGAGACAGGGTCTCACTTTTGTACTTCAGGCTGGCCCTGAGCTCAGCCTCAAACTCACAGTAATCCTCCTGCCTCTGCTATACAGGTGTAAGCCACTATGCCTGGCACTGTGGTATGTGGTTCTGATTGCTGGTGGGCGTAAGTCACCACGCCCAGCATTATTATATGTGGTATCTGGGGAACAAACCCGGGCCCTTGCACTTGAAAGGCAGGTGCCAGAACCACTGAGCTAACTCCTCGGTCCCTCATAAGTTTATTTCTTGCTTCTACTTCTTCACCTGAGGAATTCATATTCATTTTAGATGCCCAGTTTTGGAATGGTTCTTTAAATTTGAGGAGTCTGATTTTTTTTTTTAAAGTTGTTTATATATGCTCGATAGTAGTCCTTTGTGTGAGGAACAGCTGGCAAAATAAGTTTCCGACATTGTGGTTGTTTCTTTACTCTCTTGGTGTTTCTCTTACTGTGCGGAAGTTTTCTAATAAGATGAGATCCCAGTTGTTGATTCTTTGTGCTAGTTCTCATTCTACTGAGGTTTTGTTCAAAAAATAATTTCCTATACTAATGTCTTCAAGAGTCCTACTGAGCCTATCTTCCGGGAGTGGTGGTGGTTAGTGTTTTTGTTTTAATATTTAGATCTTTGATCCATTTTGATTTTAGTGCATGGTGAAAGATTTGGGTCTAGTTTTAATCTTTGGCACATTGAAACCCAATTTTTCCAGCACCATTTATTAAAGAGGCTATTTCTTCTAGTGATGGTGTTTGGCTCCTTTGTCAAAGGTGGCTGAATATGTCTGGAGTTGTTCCTGCATCTTCTAATCTGTTCCACTGATCTTCAGGTCTGTTACTTTGCCAGTACCATGCTGTTTTTATCACAGTAGCTTTGTCATATAGTTTCAAGTTGTGGATTGTTATACCCCCTGCCTTGTCTTTGTTGCCTAGAATTATTTTTGCTATTTTAGGTCTCTTCTGGTTCAAAATGAATTTTGGGGTTCTCTAGTTCTTTAAAATATGCTATTTTCAAAAATATTCTTGGAATTTCAATCATGGTTGCACTGAATCTATATAGCAGTTTTGGAAGTATAGCCATTTTTACTACACTAGTTCTTCCCACCTGTGAACAAGGTATGCATTCCATTTTCTCATATCCTCTTTGATCTCTTTTTTTTCAGAGTGCTGCAGTTTTCAGAGTAGAGGTCTTTTACTTTGTTAGACTGATTCAGTTCCTAGGTATTTCATCTTTTTGGGTCTTATGGTGAAAGGAATTATTTCCCCAATTCTTCTCTCAATGAGTCTGTTATGTGTGTACAGGAAGACTATTGATTTTTGAGTGTTGATACTCCATATAGAAGACACCCTAAAACCATGAAAAGGCTTCTAGACTTAATAATCAAATTCAATGGAGCAGCTGGATACAAGATCAACACTCAGAATAGCCTTCCTGTACATGAATAACAGACTCACAGAGAGAAGAAGTGGGTGGGATGCTCTCAAAAGCCCCACTCTCTCTGATTCTGGGAAAAACCACCCATGTGTCTTGTGGCTGCTCAGTGGGAATGGGAGGACCCAAGGAGCAGCTGATGTGAAGCAGGAATAAACCCTGATCCCAGTAGCTCCTGCCTAGGGCCATCAGCCAGCGAGCACCACCCAGTCCCCCCGCCCGCGGGAAAGGTGACATGGTCTCCACTCTTCCCTGTGACCTCTATAGGCTTCAGGGCAAGACAAGGAGGAGGGTGACAGGAAAAGAAGCCAGCAGGGCCAGGAAGCAGGTCTCTGTGGCTCCCTAGGCTCTGTCGAGTTGTGTGTATATACTGCTCACAGGGAGAAGCAACAGCCACAGGACCAAGGGCTTTGGAGCAGCTGACAGTATGGGGCATCAGTGTCAGGAGGGAGAAGACAGAGGAGATGGACAGTGGTAACAAAGGCGCAGCACCGGATCCCAGCCAGGGTTCAGTTCAGGCCTATCTTCCAGTGTGACCTGGTCCCCAGGCCGGGGAATGGGTGCACACTTTGACCCTGGCTTCCAGCCCAAAACATTCACCTTATAATGTTACCTGGAGCTACATTTCAAGCACTGGTTGATACTATCGGTGATGATAAGGGTAGTAATAACTTGTGCAATGATTTAAAAATATTCCTCAGTTCAGAGGAGGTTTGGACATGAATTCTATAATACCTATCCTATGGGAAAACACACTTGAGGGCATTTAAAAGTGGTCAAAGCAGTACAAAGTGTCACACAGCTCCATTTCCAGCACTCTGGGAGGCTGAGGTGGGGGACTGAAAGTTTGAATCCACTCTGGCAACTTAGTGAGACCTTATCTCAGAGGAGAAAAAAGGTTCAAAGCTGTGGATGGTTGTGGAGAGCTGACTTTTCTCCTCTGAATCCAGTGGTTCAGGATTGGTGGCCTTGACTCTGCTGGTTCCAGCAGAGGTCATGCCTTGCCTGGCAGGGTTGGGGCAAGGATGGGACATCTTCTCAGCAGCAGGCTGGCTGACTGAGCTGTTGGGGTGGGTGCCCGCCATGCCTGAGGCCACATTTTTGTCAGGGCCCAGAACTCCCTGTTGCCTGGAAGCCCTGGCCCTCTGTGTCCTCCAGGGTCAGGCTCCTGCCTTGTTGCGGTGATACTTGACCCTCAACGACCTCTTCTGTTCCTGCTTCCTGAGGGAAAAGGAAGCTCTCTGCTCACTGATGGGGAAAAAATGTCTTAGCTCCAGCTCTCTGTCCACGTGTCTCCTGCTGAGGACTAGGGCCACCTTCCTGCTCCAGTGGAGGTGGGGCTGTAAGCCAAAGGCCTTTGGCTAGGACAGCCAAGTTTCCAAATCAATAACAGAAGGATTGGTGGGCTGGGGTGTTTAGGAAGCAATGCACCTGCGCCCTCAGTGAGACTACCCTGGGGAGCTCCAGTACCCAGAAAAGTGATGGGAACAGCCCTGCATGTGTGTACAGCAGGCACGTCCTTCCAGACCCTAGATACCCATGCAGATGAAATGCAGGGTTCCCACATCTCAGAGGCCCTGACTGCCCACTCTGGCCACCCCTTCTCCAGAAGCTGGGCAAGGTCAACATCTTGCCATCTAGCTGGCAACTTCTTCCCTGGGTGCCCCCATATGGGCCCCAGCGCAATGGAAGGCTGTCGTAAGCTCCTGGGCCTCATGCTGGGGTGACACGGGGGTGGAGGTGTTGTTGGCAGCCTCCCGCCTCTGTCTGCCTTGGAGCAACCACCGGTGTAGATGGAACCTGCCGGTCATGGGCAGCACCACCCACACTACCCGGTGCCCCGTTTTTATGGACCATGGGGGAGAGGAGGCCTTCAGCTTCAGGACAAAGCCTCCTGTGTCCCCTTCTCCTTTCCTCTAACCCTGGTCTCTCTGCCGGCCAGTGCAGCTCCTGCCTTGGCACCCCTGCCCCAGTGCCGCAGGCCCTGGCTCCCAGTGAGACCTGGAGGACTTCCAACTGTGTGTGTACATCCCCAGGCACTAGAAGGCCTGCTTGAGCCACCCACTCTTGGGCTTTTGATCTGGCTTCAAATTTCAGGTCAAACCTGTGAGTACTTCCTGGCTCCCATCCTCACCAACCCTGGTCTAGGTTTCCTCCTGTTTTCGGGAGCTCTGGGAGTCTGGACACTGGACCACACCAGCCAGGCCTGCCTCTGCTTCAGCCTCTCCTCTGGGTGGAGAGAGAAAGTGGGTGTGGCAAGCCCAAGTCGGCTCTGCTGGAGGACACCTGTGGCCTTTCACACCGTGAGTCAGAGAAGCAGGTCCAGGCCTTTGCCTGAAGCAGGGCATGGAGCTGAGGATGAACGGCGAGAGAATTCCTGAAGGTACCTGGGAACACATATGACAAAGGAGACAGGTATCCTAAGAACACACATACATGCACATGCAACAAAGGAGATGCACATACCTTGAGAAAAGGGTAAGTTTTAAACATGACTGGAGCCAAACTGAACTGTTTTCTTCTTTGTACCCTCTAGGGCAAAATGCCCAAATGGCTGGTGTCAATGGATATATGCAGCCACAGGCTGAGGCCACTGGCACGGAGGCCCTGGGACCAGGCCTGGGCCTGGTATTGACCAGTCCTAATTGACACTGTCATTCATACCTTAGGGGAGGCGACAGATAAGATGCTTTAGAAAATACAGAGAGTACAAGCTGGCTAATACAATAAAAAATTTGTAAGATATGACAGGCTGGAGCCTTGAAACTTAAATAATAAAATGGAGTATCAATCTAGCACTTAGATTGATCCTAAGCCAGGCATGGTACCTGGTGTCTGAAATCTCAGCACTCAGGAGTTGCAGCAGTATCGCTGAGTTTGGGACCAGCCTGGGCTACGTGTGAATTCTGGGGCAGTTGAACTACATTAACAAAAGAATGTCTTAAAAGACAAACAAACAAACAAACAAACAAACTTGGCGTGTGTGAGTTCAGAGAGCCCTGGCTTCTCACTAAACCATATGGAAAGACTCAGATTTGCTGTTTCAGTGGAAGACAAGAGTTACCCCTGTACCCTACTTCTTTCAGAGAAGCGGGAAGCATCTGATTGACCCTCTTCAACCCTACGCACACCCTTTCTGCAGGATTGTGGGGTGTGAGAAAGCTGACGCAGGCCAGACCCCAGCATCTGTGGCCCAGAGAAGAGGTGCTGTAGATATGGTGGCTGGTGAGCAGTTGTGGCGTGAGGACACCAGTAGCTCCAAAGGGAAAAGCAAGGACCGATATGAAGTCATAGACATGGATTCAGTGTGGAGGAGGGAGGAGCCTGTGGCTGTGCTGCCCTTGCCCTCAGGGGGACGGGGTTGGGGTCAGGAACATTTGTAAAGCTTGTGTGAGTGCTGTGGGACTCCTGCAGGGGAGAGTGTGGAGCAGCCAGAAATCCTTCCTCCTGTCGTTTGGCCTACTCTCAGCCCAGCTGTTGTCAATGCCTGCTGATTTTTCTTTATGGAGGTTAATCTTGATGATCAAATTGTTTGGTTTGACAGGTTCTGAGGAGATTAGTAAAACACACAAAGGGGTGACCTGAGTGGGTCATGGGACAAGGGTTGGGGACTGAACCTGGCTCCATCCCCTTCTGTTCTCTGCTTCCTGGCTGCCATGAGTGAACAGTTTTCCTGCCGTATCCTTCTGCCATCACGTTCCTGCCTTGGAGCCAGTTACCTATGGACTGAAATCGCAGAAACTGTGAATCAAGTCATCTCTTTTCCTTTGAGTTGTGTATGAGGAGTGTACGTGCTGTGTATGTCAAGCCTTTTGTCTCAGCAATAGAAATATAATCAGTACATGCCTGTCAAATTGAAGCCCTCTTCTTCCTTCACCCCCTTGCATGGAGCTCTGAAGTCCGTGTCTTCTGCAGCTGTAGGAGACAGCAGGAATCTTCCATTAAAATCTATCTTTCTGTTATTCAAATGAAAATACTTATAATAGAGCTTGTAAACGTGTTGAGTATGAACAGCATAATTAAAGTAAAGCACATTAAATGTACGTTTAATATTCACTATATATTAGCTATTATCATTCCTTTATTGTTACTATTGTATTATCAAAAGCATTAAAGATGAGAGAAGCTTCTGGAAATACAGGACTTCCCACTGCACTCTGGTTAAGGTGTCTAAGTGTCATAAGAAGAATGAAGTAAGTGGGAGGAACATGGATCCACCAGACACAAGGACAGGAAGGGGAAATTTCTGCTCAGGAGACCCTGGAGGAATGGGGAATAATCATCCTAACCTAACTGGTCAAGGCTCAAGACAGACAGATCCTTCTTTAGGGTACAATAGTGTGATTAGGAAACAGTGCAACAACTAAGGTGAAGAATTAAATTAAAGTAATAGACTTGAGTGACTAAAAAGATGAGTTAAAATTGTGTTATGGAAAAAAGAAAATTTGTGAACTTTAATTTAAGGTTCAAAGCAGGGACAGCCTGAGGCCACAAATGGTATAAAGGTGGTTAAATAAATCATCTAGGAGTAAATGTTTTAGTGTAGGAAGACAGATATAATCCTGGCTTCAGTAGAATAAGAAATGAAAGTAATTATTGTGGTTGAGAGAGAAAGGGTGTGTCCAGGCCAGGATCTAGGAGGGTACTGTGAAATGGAGGCAGGTTGAGTCCGTAACAAAGGGGAAAAAGTGACAGCTGAGTTCATAACATTTCTGCAGTGAACCAAAGAAGGGGCCTCAGGACAGTCAGGTGGACAGAGGTGAGAGAGAGAAAGGAGGGGCAGCCCAGGAGGGAGATATCTGACTGAAGGGGGACAAGACATTTAGCAAGGAAACCTAAGTAAGGAGTAAGAGTTCTTGTTTCAGGAGACTTGGATGGGGTCAAGGTAGGCAAGGAAATGAGCAATTCCAGTCAGGGTAGGAGATAAAACAAAATTAAGAGAAAGGTTGGTGGAAACTTTAGAAGGCGGGGCCTGGTGGGGGGAAGTGAGGTCACCGGCATGTGCCCTTGGCTGGAATTTGGGGTCCTGCCCCTTCCTTTCTCTCTGACTCCTGGTGCCTTTCAGTGAGCAGTTTTCCTGTATGGCTTGCTCCCGCCATGTTGTGCACCTCACCAGAGGCCCAAAAGCAATGGAATCAACTCACCACAGACAGGAACCTTGGAAACAATGGGCCAAAAATCAATCATTCTTTCTTTTAAGTCCAGTTTGTTTGACTTCCACAGCCTATGCCAGCAAAGATGTGAAAATGCTATTTTCTAATTTATTGATGCTAAGAGATGATCTATAGGTACCTGTAAGGAAGGATGCAGTCTGTAAATTGATTTACTACATCTTTTTCAAGTTAAAGTATTTTGGATGCATTTGAATAGTCTGATAAAGTTCTTATAGATATAATGTGGCCACTTGTTGGAGTCAAGAAACCAATAAATACATGATGTGTGATGCTGCTGCCATTACATAGTAGGTTATTTTATATTGAACCTTTTTCTTTTTTTTTCTTTTTTTTTTTTTTTTTTAGTTTTTTGAACAGGGTCTTGCTTTGTAGTTCAGGCTGGTCTTGAACTCAGCAATCCTCCTGCCTCTGCCTCCCCAAGTGTTGGGATTACAGGTGTGAGCCACCATGCCCAGCACTGTGGTATGTGGTACTGATTACTGACGGGTATGAGTCACCATGCCTGGTATTGCTATATGTGGTTACCGGGGATCAAACCCAGGACCTTGTACTTGAAAAGCAAGAACCAGAACCACTGAGCTAAATCCCTAGCTCTGAACCTTTTCCTTTTTTAAGTAGAAGTACATCTGAAATGTTGACTAAAAGAATAGTATAATGAATACATTAACTAGCCACATAGTTTTAAAGGTATCATTACCAGGTATGCATATTGTCCAGTGCTTTATGTGTTGTACATTTATACAACTGGCAGCATGATGGCTTGTTTACACAGTATTTCCACAAATACAAGAGGGATGATCTGTACCATGGCATTACCATGGTGATGGTGGAGTCAAACTAGGCGGTAGGAAATTTTTAGCTATGTTGTAACCTTATGGGATCATTATCATATGTGCAGTCTGCTGTGGACAGAAACATCATCTTGACTGTATTTGTCTTGGTCTTCACTAGCAGTAGCTTGTTGGGGTGTTGCTAGTGGTAAAATTGTGGAGTTGTTGCACCCATATTCACACACCACCAGGGCATTGTGACATACTCAGAATTCGAAGGGTGAAATTCTAAGGCTATTAAAAGCTTCCAGCAAGACAAGAGAACACACAATCAAGTCAACAACAAAAACAAGTCCTATCCAAAGAAATGGGCCTGTTGAGCAATGTTAGACACCAGAGACAAGGAAACACTTTCAGACTTCTGAAGGAGTCAGTGTTTTGGTCTTTACAGGAGCCGACTGGCTCAGTTCATCTAAGCCACCTCATTTGGGTTCTATCCCTGTCTTGTTCCTGCCTTTTAACTTAATTATATTGTATTCATTTTATTTTGTGGTTTTATTTCTTTTTATTTTTAAATATACTAACATTTATATATTTCTTTATAGTTGAACTCGTGACCTTGTGCTTGAGAGGCAGGTGCAGGACCACCGAGTTAAATCCCCAGCCTCTGGGGCTTTATTTCTATTTATTTGCCTTTTAAAAACTTTTATTCAGTTAATTGCTTCAGAGCCCAGAATTTTGCTGAACCAAGAACTGAGGCTGTCTGAGCAGGAGGTGTGTGGCCTGGCTCTGTGGTCCTGCGGTCACTCAGTGCACCGTAGATCCTGGATTCCTGGGTTACGGGGGGTCCTGGCTTTTCAAAGCACTTCTGTGTTAAGTCTGTCTGCTGAGTTGCTACCCACACTTGGCCTGTTTCTGAAGGCCTGTCATCTCATGGTGGTGGGGATGGTGGGCCTGGTTCCGGTGGAGACCTTTCTACAGCCTGAGTTGGACCCTTTTGAGATCCAACACTCAGCTGTGGTTCTGGGCTCAGAACATGCTCTTGTTCCATGGTGGTGGGAATTCTTGTCCCCTGCACTGCCCTGAGGGCCATGAGGTTGCTACTCCTCCCTGAAGGGTCAGAGCTTTTGCTTTTGTCAGGATGGAGCGAAGGCCTCACCAGTTCTGTGACTTTCCATTGGTGGCTGTACCAGAGGATCCCTTTCTTAAGCTCCAGGTTACTGTGTGAGCCCCTGGAGGAGGACCCTTCCATCTGAAGAAACCCATCCCACTCCCGAATCCTGAGGCTCTGACTGACCCATATTCGGCTGCAGCTTAGTAAGAATTTTAGCAGAGCCTTTATGGGAGCCCAGTGGCATCTGCCGTAGGGAAGCAAGTGCTGGTTGCTGCTTCTCCCTGGAGATGCATGTTGCTCCTTGGTGATGACCATTGGGGTGTCTGCCTCAATCTCCAACCTCAATGCCCAGAAAAAGGCATAAAGCTATGTTTATATATTCTTGTTCTCGGCATCAAGTCTCATTTTTGTTTCCTACCCACTTTACCTTAGCATTCCGCTTATCTCTGTGATCTGAAGTGTCAGTTGCTCTCCACCTGCAGTATTCATCTGGTCCCAACACTCTCCATGCCCCAGGGAGGAGGTGCACCTGCGAGAGCTCTTTAAAGTTTCCATTCTCTCTCCGAATCTGAGAAGGTTTATTTCATTATATTCAGATTTTCTAGGAGGAGAGTTTTCAGGTAAAATAGAAGCATTGAAGAACCTTGAAGCCCCCAACTGGTCTTCAGTCTCCTAAGCTTGAGGGGAGAGTAACTGTACTTCCAGAGTTTAGAAAGTGACATGCCTTCTTCCTTAGAAATTCATGAGGAACATGGGGGTAAGCCAATGAATACAGGGCTCTACTCTTAGAAGAGCACTGAAAGATCAAGAAAGCTCAGAATGTGGCTCAGTGGACTTGGGTTCCATCCCAAGAACTGCAAAAAAAGCCCAAGGAAGGGGCCAGGGATTTAGCTCAGTGGTTCTGGTGACTAATTTGCAAGCACAAGGTCCCAAGTTTGATCCCCAGTACCACATATCACAATGCCATGCATGGGGACTCAGGCTTGTAATCCTAGCACTTGGGAGGCAGAGGCAGGGGGATTGTCATGAGTTCGAGGCTGATCTAGGCTATATAGTGGGTTCAAGTACAGTCTGAACTACAAACAGAAACCCTGTCTCAAAAAAACAAACAAACAAACAAAAAAAACAGGCCCAGGATGATGACAATGGGATCAACTTGGAGAGAAAGTCTGGGTAAATTGAGGCAGGGGATAGGAGGTCTGCACAGGGACAGATTTAGGGCATAGGAAGGATTTGAAAGAATAAATTTGACAATAGAATAGCTGGAAAATGATTGAAGTTGTGATAAAGGCACACATGTGAGAAAAAGGGAAAAAATAAAAAATTATTGGAAAAAAGGCTGAACCAAAAACTCATGGTTCAAAGAAAATATGAGACAAAGGTAGAACTGCTAACATCCTCACTTCATCCTCAGTACGCTGGGGTTTGCCCAGGCTGCCAGTGTTGTCAGGAATACAAGTCAAGATTCAGTCAATTTAGTAATGCTATCCAGTTAACTGATTCAGAAAAACAGCAAATGCTGAAATTAAAGAGAAAACTTACTATAGTAAAAGATACACTGCCGTTAGGCCACCTCCAAATATTTCTTACCGCTTGGGACACACTTATCCCATTGCTCTTGCCACTTTCTGATGTGATCTGGAAGCTCTCTTTTATGTCTTTACTTGTGCATCATGGCTGCCTCGATGTCCTAAATGGACTCAGAGTGTTTACCTGTCATCGTCAGTTTGATTTTGAGAGAACCCTCAATTTCTCAGTGTCAGATTTGGTACCTAAGTGGATGAAGACACACTTCCTTTCCACTGGATGGTGCTGGGTAGCAGCATTCACTGAATTTTTGACCACAACTCAAACTACAGTAATGAAAGAAGACTTCTAGATCTGCTTCAGAAAATGCTAAAAGCAGTGGGACAAGTGTGTTCTAAGGAAGGGAGAAGATTCTGAGGGGGATTAACAGCAATCTGTCTTCTCATAATCACCTTTTTCATTTAAAAATTCATGGTAGAATTTGATTTGATCATCCTTTGTGTTTTTCCAAGAAGATTCTGAATGTTCTCATCTTGAAGGAGTTATATGTGTTTAAGGTAATGGATGAGCTAATTACTCTCATTTGATCACTATATGACGGAAACATAAATCAAAACAGAGATCTGTACAACTAAGTGTCAATCAAAAGTAAAAGCACGTATATAAGGAAGAACTAAAAAGTAATAATAATAAGTATTGCAATGAGAGAAGGGAAAATGATGAGGGCTGGAAAGGGGGCCTGGGTCCCGGTGGCCAGTTCAGATACGTGTACCGTGTCAGAGTCAGGACTCAGTGTTGCGGGAGGTAAGGAAGTGTGTAGACATCCAGCCATTTCTGGTGGTGAGACAAGACAAGGGCCTCAACCTTTCTACAATGCACTTTTAATTTTTTTCTTTCCAACTCTGACAATTGAAGCTGCCTGGCATGGTGGCAGTGGCCTGGCTAATGATCCTTGCTGCACACTTGCCCATTGGGTGCAACTGACGCCCTGGAACACGGTCAGGCATCACCCCTTTGGCAGTCCAGCCAGGCTGTCAACATGATGGCCGCGGCTCCATCAGGTGCCCCCTGGATGCTGAGGACTTTTCTTTGGCTGAGGCAGCCTCTCCAGATGATGCCACCCCTTGGCACCTGCTCCAGTTGTCTCCACTGCAATTGCCCAGGACTGCTGGGGCAAGGAGGACTGATAGAGATGGGCAGATAGGTGTGATGTACAGAAGGGCTGTTGCTCATGGGCAGGAGGCTGTATGCACTATGTGGTTGCTTGTCTGTATATAATGTTACTCCTTATCCTGTCATTCTGGGTCAGCCTCCATTTATGCCATCTCCTTCCTTATGCTTCAGTGTAAGTCCTGATGAAGCCTTTTAAGGTGATTTTATTTTGCCTGTTTGGGATTTGTACCTCAAGTAGCCAGCTGAGCCAATTACCAAGCACTGCTAGCCCTGAGTGTGGTTGGCAGCCAGAGAGCTGTCAAGAGCTGCAGGAGAACCTGTAGCACAGCTGCCAGTTCTGGCTGTTCGGAGAATGGCACGGAGAGCAGCGAACACGAGGGCTGGGGAGTTTTGGCACTCGGATCTGCAAGCATTGCCTGCCTATGATTTCCATCTGAACCAAGCACAATCACCCTCATTGAACTGGCAACAGCAGCCACCTGAAACTGTGTCCTTCACATGGAGGGCAGTGTCCAGAAAGCTGCTTTGTGGGCAGGGCTCTGTCTATCTGTTCATTCATTACCTTTGTTGAGGAAAAAGCGGAGTAGCACTGGACTGGTACACTTAGAATGGAGCAGAGAGGCAAGTGGTCATCAGCTTTCAGACGCAGAAGCTGTGTCTTGTGATTAGGCTGCTGCAGGCAAACCCACCCTCACCTCTAGAGGTCAAGCGTTCAAGCTGACCTTCGCACTGGGCCAAACCACCAAATCCTGCAACATCATCTCTCAACCTCTGCCAGCCTTCTGCACTGGACCCTTTCCCCTCATTACCCAGAGGGTGAGACCGGGACCGGCTCTTTTCTGACTCCGCTGCCAGCACAATCATAATTTCTAACTGACAAATGATGCAATTTCCATTGCCTTAGCAGTTTAGAACTGTAAATACAGCTGTTGTGATATTGTAAGTCCTCAGAACACATTTTCAATCCTAATTAGCTCCAAATAAATGTAATTTATGTTGCTCTCTGTAGGTTTATTTTATTCCTAGTATATATATATATATATATATATATTATTTTGACAATAAGAATTTAGGAGAACTAACTCTACATTGTGCCACTCATCAGCAGCATTCACATAGCTATTGTGGCAGACACACTGTTAAAAAAGAAAAAGAAACATAGAAGCAGAAATAGTAAGAATATGGGGAAGAAGGAGAAATTTAAGGTCAGTATGAGAAGAGAAAAGGCAGAGTAAACAGGGGAACTCCCTGTGGCTGCTGGGGAAGACGGGAAGTGTGCAGAGCCTGAGTGTGGCATTGTCCCACATGCAGGGACACACTTTTTGTATAGATGCTCCAGACCCTAGAGAGTGCAGCTACACATTTCACAGTGAACAAGGAAGTGTGTTCATGGATGCGAACCCTGCACATTGTAATTGTCCTTTCAGCCTCTGGCTGAGTCCCCAACAGTCCTCAGGGACCTAGGTGAAAATCAGAGATACAGGAAGGATAGTTGAATGGCACACTGTATATTTATTTGTAAAGAAATCTCCTCCCAAAACTAAAAAAGGATGAGAGAAAAAAAATCAAACAAACAAACAAACAAACAAAGCATTTTAGAGTGTCTTGAAAGGAAAAATTCTGTCAACACTTTCTTAATCTGTAATCCTGAAATATGGATATAACTTAAAAAGAGAATAGCATTTACATTTTTCTTCCTTGAAACAATACTTTGGTAATTGGAAAGAACAATAGTAAGGACCTAGAGCTCTAGTCTCAAAACCTCTGACCTGTCCAAATGGGCTTGGCAAGAACCTCAAGGGAGAGCAAGGTGGACACTAGGTGGCCCAAGGCTGTCACGGGTTAGGCAAGGTGCTCTTTCTCTTAGCTGTGGAAGAATTTTCCATTGCAGAAGACCTGCTAAGAGGCAGAATAATGTGAGTTACCAAGTACCTGCTGAAGGAACAAAATATTCCAGTACATTATTTAACACATTGCTTTGTTCTCAGAAAAGGAGTTTGGAAGGAGACTGATAAGGGAGAGGGGAAGATGGAAACTCAGCAAAGAATCTCATAAAATGCTCAGATCTTCGTCCTGAAGGAGAAGAAACTGACCAAGAGACTAAAAGAGTTTGGAGAAACAGCATTGCAGTGAGTTGCATGACTAGAGAAAAAAGACATTCACAGAACACAGCTGTGTAGAGCACAGCATAGGCTCACTCACTGCCCAGCTGTCTGCCTGGGTGGTGGCCAGGCCAGCCGTAGTGAAGGCAGTGGCCTGCAGGGGGCTCCACTCTAGCCTCAGCACCACCACCAATATGGTGGCCCGCGAGATGGTAACAGAAGCCCTAGGGTGCAGGCCTTGAAAGCTTGCTGTTGGCTAGATACTCTTCCAAGCATTTCACATCCATAACCCCATCCTGGCTTTCCACCAACCGCCTTTGGAAGGTGCTGCACGGGCTGTTTCAGATGAAGGGTATGCAAACCGTAGGAATGTAAACAATGACAGAATTTGGCTCAAGATACGTACAAAATCACCACTGTGGTCACAACGCTTCTAAACTGATTTCTCAGTGTACCCTCAAATAGAACAGCTCACCCGGGAACTCATAGCTACTAATCTGGGGAGCATTTTCTCTTGTTGTCAAGTAGGCCTCCAAAATTAGCCACTTTGTCAGGAAAATAATTACCTAGTCCGTTGCCCCTGCCATGTCTCTTTATAACTGATATTCCGCTGGTTTTCTCTAGTTTCCTGTAGCTACCAAAAGGAACCATGAGAGTAGGGGGTGAGATCCAAGCTCCCAGGGTTATCCAGGCTCCTACAGATGGAGGCAGGTCCCCATCTTGTCTCCAGCTGATGGTGGACAAAACAGCCAGGAAGAAAGCAAAATGCAGCAAGCCAGGTGTTTTCACCTGTGCGCCCCCAGGTCTCTTGTGTGGGACCTAGCATAGTAACCTGGCTTCAACTCCCAACAACTTCTGGCATCTAGTAGCAATAGTGTATCTCCACTGGGTGCTAACCTTCAGCCAGGATAGGTTCATTCTCAGCCAGGACAGGTCCTCTCTCCATTTTTATTTAAATATTCTTCACTATGACTCTCTCTGCTGCACAGTTTGTGCTTATAAAGCCCTTGCCTTAGTGGTCTAGTCTGTGGGAGTCTGAAAAAAACAAAAAACAAACTCAGCCTCGGGTGAAAAGAGAAGTCATCATAAATATTTGGTTCTTTCACTATGTACAAAGAACACTGAATCCACTAATTACTTTTACAATTCCACATTTTCCCCTTTAGTTTATACTTAGGTGAACATACAGTTTATCATGAACCAGAAGGGAGTATCCTGAGTAATTGTGCTAGAGTAATTATGTGTGGGTCAGGGTTTGGTGGGAGGTAGAACCACTCATAGTGCATGGAGTCAGGAACGGATCGTTGGAACCACATCTATGCAGTTCTGGGAGATGCTGATGTCCACACACCATGCCCTCAGCCTCTGCTGCTGGCTGGAGGCCAATGAGCAGCAGTCAGACTGGGAAGCTGTGCTTCAGAAGAAGGGAAATGGAAGCCAGCTGGATTCTCTTCTGCAAATGCAAACTCAGGGACTTGAGCCTTCCTGAGCCCTTCTTCCCACACAGAGCTGAGCTGCACATGTGGTCCAGGACCCAGTGACGTGGGTGGCTGCTCCCTATCCAGGTGAAGTGTGCACACCACTTCAGAGGGCAATCTTACTGACTGCCTTCCAAGACTCACCCATGTGTCTCTGGCCACCTTTCACCTGGGAAAACACAGGAGATGCAACTGTGCAGGGCAGAGCTCTTAGTGCAACACACAGACACCACAGAGCCACTGGGACAAACCACAGGTGCCATGAGTGTCCCAGACATGCCTGGTGTCTGTGTGCTACTCACCCACAGCTTCTCTGGCACCTTCTCTCTTCATCTCTTCCAGGCTGCCCTTTGAGTCTGTACCCAACTGCCCCAGCCTTCCTCTTACCACTTTCCTCTTGTCTCAGTTGGGGTGTCCATCCTTTCAAACATCATCCCAATTTGTGGGATAGTGTTCTTTTCCAATGATCACTCCCATTTCAACCACAGTTTTCCTATGAGGCTGAGCATTAAGCTTGCACTGTAGTTCAAGCAATTCCATTATGAGAGCTGTGCTTGATTTTTAGTAGCTTCAGTTGTATGGCTAAAGGAGAGAAGATTATCCTTTGGGACAATTGGGAAGCATTTAGATTGTTTATGCACGCCTGGGCTGGGAATTTGAAACTTTGAGCTCATTATTTCCCTTTACTGCCTTGTCAATCCACTCAGAAGCCTTTAAATTGTGTATTTCTGTAGCCCATCCTTTTCCTTCACTTTGGAGATGCAAAAAACTTAGTGACTCTATATGTGATACTTTTGAATATTTTTGGAAAAGTAAGAATATAATGTTAGATGGTTGCTCTTAGCATCTCTAGGCAAAGTGAAAAATTAAGATAATCAAAGGAGTCTATGCCCCACACTACTTTAAACTATCCATACCATGGAGTATCACTACTCTCTACATTGTAAAGAGAGACCATGGAGACTTTAGGTCTCATCAAATTAGATGAGCCAATTCCAGGAACCACTAAACTGATTAGAAACATTCATTCTTAGAATTCTAGCTCACTAGAGTCATGCCTCACCTATATTAATTAGTTTTCCAGTGAGTACAATAATTATAAGAGATACATGTAATTTTTTTTTTTTGAGACAGGGTCTCGCTTTGTGGTTCAGGCTGGCCCTGAGCTCAGCCTCCAACTCACATCACAATCCTCCTGCCTCTGCCTCCCGAGTGCTGGGATTACAGGCGTGAGCCACCACGCCCGGCACTGTGGTATGTGGTACTGTGTGTTGCTGGGTGTGGGTCTCCACACCCAGTATTGTTATGTGGTTACCGGGGAATCGAACCAGGGCCCTTGAGCTTGCAAGACAGGCGCCAGAACCACTGAGCTAACTCCCCGGCCCCCTAGAGATACATGTAATTTTGAAAGGGGATTTGAGTTGCTTACAAGGTCAGAGAGCCAAGGTAAAAGAGTTAGTCCTCAATGGCTGTCTGCAGACTGGAGACCCAGGAGCTGCTCATTCAAGAAGCCGGAAGACACAGAACAAGAGTGAAGGTGAAAGCCAGGCTTGGCAGGGCTGCAGTTCAGTCTTCCCTACTTATTCGTGACTCCTCTCTTGGCCAAAATCTGCCCGCCTCTCTGCATGCCTCAGTCAGTCAATGACTGACCCAACCTGTATGTTTATGCCCTCTACCGTTTACTATATAATGAGTGTATCTTGCAATGAAAGTGAGAGTGTTTCCCGAAACACTTCCCAGAGTCTGTGTGGTGACTTGGTGCACACATCCTACTAGTTCGAGTATCTGTTACCCCCAAAGCACAATGACACAAGAGGGATCAAGGATGTAGCACCTTCCAAGGTCAAAGGCCCAGAAGCTTGCTACAGGACTGCGGGTGTAGGCCTGCACTGGGGGGCTGAGGAAACTGGAGACAAAGCTCCAAAGGCAGTGATGGAATTGTCATGCTTCCGTCTTCTTTTCCCTTTTATTCCTTCCAAGCTAAAACCTTTTGCTTGGTGCTACTCACATCTGGGGTGAGTGTTTCCCCCTCACCTTATGACCTACATGTCCATCATTTGCAATCACCCTCAGAATTGTGTTTTATTTTTTTATTTTTATTTTTTGCCCGTACCAGAAATCAAACTCCAGACCTGGGGCTTGCCAGGCAGGTGTAGTACCCCTGAGTTACGTCCCGGGCCCTGTGCTTTATTCATTTTCTAGGTGTTTATTACTCCATTCAGGGTAACAGGTCATCATATACAGTCACAGAGCTGCATGTCCACAGAGGGGAAACTGGGAAGGTCAGGGAGCCTGGAACTCTCCAATGAGCAGGGAGGCCAAGCAGTGAGTCTAGTCTTCATCACTGGAAGCAATTGGACAGCTTCAGCCATTTGGCATGAACAGTGCCCAGATTTTACCACATGGTATTGCTTTTTAGACCACTGTTTACTGCTGACCCTTTGATATAATGGCATGCACCTTGTCTGTCCATCTGGGAGCTGCCCACCTCCATGCCTGGCAGTCCTGTCCTGTGGAAGCCATGTCCTTCACACAGGCTTGACTGATGGAATAAGAGAGTGTCCACATACACTCAGTTCCGCAGGGAAACAGGGCCCCTCCTGAGGAGGTGCCTTACTTTATTGTGGAAAAGAGTGCTGTCTACTGTTAATCCAGACATCTGGTTAAGCCAGTGCCCTTCATGACACAAATAGATGGGATTGAAGTGAGGCCTTGTAACTTTGAATCTCAAAATGAACGTGAATTTAAGTTGGGACCTCACTGGCATTTCAAACTGGTTTTGTATTTAATTATAGGTAATCTGGATAAGTATAGGCAAGTGATTACTGGAAGGTCTTCAGACAGAGAGTATCTAAGAACACTAATAGGTTTTTAATGACCAGTTACTTATCGAATTGCGAGTTAAATTAAATTGCTTCCTTCAAATGCAATTCACTGCTGATTAATAAAACTATGTTTTCTATTTACATGCTATGAATACTTATCATCCAATCATACTATATAGGTACAAGAAGACTTCAAAAATGTAGGTGCAAATTATGTTTAACTTGTACCAGTAGATTAAGACTTAACTGCACTAATTCTGATGCTATTAGATGTTAAAAGGACATTGAGTCAATTTTATTTTCCTGAGATAATAGTCTTGGAATGATGCTTACATTTTTCCTTACTTTCTTCTCCATGCAAACAGAATCTTTGATGTTAAATTCTGCCACTCCAAGTGTCAGAAATTGAACACACATATCCTAAAATCCTGCTTTCCCTGGGCTCTGTGTCAGCTGTTCATTACAATAGACTCTGCAAATAGGAGCTGGACACAGGCTGGCATTCCTCTTGGCTCTTGGTCTGTCACTTCCCTTGCCCCCATCTCCAGGTCTTGCCTGGTCCAGAATGCCAATGTCACATAAGGAATGCTGGACTCCCAACACTGGCATGTGGTGCAGCAGGAGCAGCAGGACAGAGTGGGCTACAAATGCCTTCAAATTCCCAGGCAAAGCCTTGTGATTTCTCCCATCTGCACTTGGGGAGTAGGAAACCCTCCTGTCCGCCTCCCTCCATGTCGCAATGGCTTGGTGCTGAAGCTGCTCCTGGACGCAGAGTAAGGACTGAAGTGGTGGTGGACACAAGCAGGTGGCTGAAAGGCAGCAGTTTCCAGTGTGGCCGTGCCTAGTCTTGTGATCATTGTGCCTGGTGTTCAGAAAGGATCAGAGTATCTCTCTTTGAAGCCACTGGTAGATCCGTATCATCTCCCTTCAAAACAACACCTGGAGCACACGAAGTCATCCTGTCAACACCCTGTCTTGGCAATGCTTAGGATTTAAATATCCTATTGCCAAAAGTACAGACATTTAGTGTTGTCAGAAAAAATTGGCCCAACCTCTTGCCAGCACAAGAGTTTCTTCCATGATCTGACAGTGGCCGAGACAGCAGGAAGTCAGTGGAGTCCTTGTTTCTGCTTCTGTGGTGTGCGATTGTCTTGGAGGCAGCTGTCCACCTCTTATACTTTGTCAAGACTAGCTGGACTACTTCGCACACAGATGAAAATAGGAGTGATGTGTGCTGTGTAGGCTGAATGGTCAGATGCATAGTCCAATGGTTGGAGCAGAGGCCAGAAAATCAAACTGTAGGTCCCTGGTCGTCACTTGTAGGGTACTCACACAATAACCTGGATCCCCAACCTGGCCAGGAGCCAGAGATCAACTTTCTGAAAATAGAGGATTGGCTAGTTATGGCAAGTGGAAGACAGGAAAGAGTCCAGTCATGGGGAACTAATATACAGTCAAGGTATGGCCACTAGAAACTAAAAGCCAGGAGAGGACCCAGTGCCCAGCAACTAGAGCGCAGTGCACATCCAGTCACCATGAACTAGAGCACAGGTGAAGGTCTAATGACCAGGAACTACAGCGAGGTGAATGCTCACTAACTGCACAGAGCCTGGGAAAGGCCCAGGCACTAGAAAGTACAGCACAAGTGAGGCCCATGTGCTGAGCACTAGAGCTTGTGTGAAAATCCAGACATAAGGAACCAGACACAGAGGGTGGTATAGTCACTAGGACACAGAGATTGGGAGATCTGTCCAGTAATCGGGAACTAGAGCCCAGACGAGGGTCCAGTCACCAAGAGCTGGAACACAAAAAGAGTTTAGGTGCCTGAAACTAGAGCGGTAGACTGTGCAGATGCTAAGAACTAGAGTGCAGCCAGTCCTTCGGTCACTGGCACCGGAAGGCTGGATGATAGTCCTGTCTCCAGGAGCTAGAATCAGAGACGGGCCAGTTCAGTCAACAGTAGTGAGAACCCATGAGAGGACTGAGTCACAAGAACAAGAGTGCAGGGACTACTGGCAACTATAGTCCAGGTGATTATTAAATCACTGGGTCTGGAACACAGTACTGGGTCCAGTCTCTGGGAATAAGAGCACCATGAACAACCCATGGCCAGCAACCAGGGCCTACGGGAGGGCCCAGGGCTGTTTGCTTCATGAGGAAGGCTCAAGGCTCAGCCAAGCATTTCTGCCTCTGGATCCAAGCCCCATCCTGGGTTTGGGCAGGTGATTCCACCTCTGGATCAGTGCTCTACCCAGGGCCTGGCTAAGCAACTCTATGTCTGGGCCATTGCATCAGCCACAGCTTGGACTGCCCCCTGTATGTGGGTCAATGAGCTACCCTGGGCTTGGCCAGGTAGCTCTGTTTCTTGATCAGTGTACTTCCATCCTTCATCTCAAATGGAATCTCCCTCATCTTCCCTAGACACACTGGCCTCAGCCCTGTGGTACACGGCTCGGACTGCACTGTGTAGAAACAGGTCTGAATTTTCAAAGGTTCATACGTGCCTGCAGTTGAAAGCTCACTGCATCACATCAGCAGCTCCTGGGAGCGGTGCTGCTCATCCCAGGCACTGCTCCATCTGGATCAGAGTGTGACCATGTCAAACTTGGAACTGAACCAAGAGGGGAGCATCGTTGCCCCTGGTGGTGATGTGCACAGAACTGAATCTGAGCTGTTTTCTGCTACAGCCACCCTGGGCCTCTGTCATCTTTGGCACTTCGTGGTGAGTCCATGGCCAGAAGGAGGTTGCAAACTTGGCATTTTTCTCCAAAGAAGATTGCAGCCATGTTATGTCTTCAATCCCGGTGCTCTAAGTGGCCACATGTGGGGCCACACCTGGCCCAGACAACAGCAGCTCTGCATTTTGATGTCAGCTGATGGAGCCTGGTAAGTGCTGACTCTGTTCTGGGCAGGTCCAAGTGAGAAGACGCAGGGTTCATGCCAGGTTCCTGTCTTGGGTATTTTAAGGAGGAGCAGTCCCCAGAGTATACACACTAGGCTTGCTGATGATCCACCGGCAGCATGACAAAAGTCATGCTTTCAGACTTTCAGACAGTCATGTGCACGAGCAGTCTGCTTCACTCCAAGCTGCTTAGAGATGGGGAAATGGGTACATTTTCCAGAAGGTGGACACCAGGAGGACTTCCTCATTCCTACCCAGCATGAGGCCCACTGTCCTCAAGGGAGGCAGAGTGCAACACTGTTCGACTTGGGCTCTGGATGATCACTCTTGCTGCTTGTGTGAAGTTTTCTGGAAAGTGCCAGCCAGGAATGCAAGAGGCTCTGAGTTGGCTTTGTAAGAAATGTCTGAGGCCCTTCTTTTTGCGCTATGACTCTGGGGAGATTCCTGATACCCTCAACCCTCTGGTCACTGGTTATGACATCCATCAAGGTATGTGGATCCTCATCTAATGACGGTCAGAATGATAATGACCTTGGCAGGTCCCCAGTTCTCATCCATCCTCAGAAGGTGCCAACATTCGCTTATCTGTGAATGATTCCATTACCCTTTCCCTTGAGATTGATTATTCTACTTTAACTTCGTATCACTCACAAAAGTCTCTCACATTTCTCTGGAAAGCACTCCAGTATTATTTGTAATTGACAATCTCCCCTCGAATGATTTAGGATGTGGGTCCGCCAAGGCGTGGATTCAGATATTAAATATTATTCAATGTCAATTATGCTGTGATTGTTCGGAAAGCTTTTTATATTCATTTTTATTCATTCTGCTTATGACTATAATTTAAATAAGGGATTTTCTTTATTGTGTTAAATGTATTATCAATGCAGTGTGTTAACTTAATAACTCTATGATGCATACAAGTTTTAGTATTTTCCAAGACCTTGAGCCAAACCAAAGTGTGTTACATCTCCAAATTGGAAGAAAGATTTTATTGTAGTTCTTTTTGAAGACAGTGCAAGAAAACATAGTCAACTGCAGGATTATTTTTAATACCCCAGAAGAATTTGAAATATTTTTGTCACAATGCTATGGAAACTGCAGTTGGAAACGAGGGGAGGGGACATCACCAGAGCACATTGCTGTGGAGTTGAATAAATTCTAAATGTTTATTAAAATCTTTATGTTCTCAAAGAAATAGAGCTGAATGAGGCATCCTATCCACTCTATCAAACTGATGTCCCCAGGGTTCACTCTAGACCCCTGCTGGGATCTGCAGAGGGACAGTGTGTTGAAGGACTGTGCAAATGTGACCACCCACAGGGTCATCACATGCCCTGGCACAGTGGCAGTCACCCTGGAGGGATCAGGGCAGACTCTGCACACACAGGGGCCGGAGTAGACAGAGGTCTCCCTGAGGCTAGTCCCCCCGAGGGGGGCATTTTCAGTCAGGGTTCCTAGGTGGCATCTCTGCAGGTCACTGTGCCCCTTTGGCTTAGTTCTGCCTGGCCTACGCTGAATCTTGGCAGCCTGGTCACGGGCACCATAAGAAATAAGTATGGTCCTATCTACTCTTCGGCCTTATCGCTGCTGCTCAGAGGGGAGACCAGAAAGGTCCGTGTGGCGCCGTGGCCTCGGGCACTGGGCATAAGTGTGGCTGTCCTGAGGCTCTGTGTGAGGTCTCCCCAGCATGTCCCCGAGCCAGGTTCCAGCCCCATGCTGTCAGTCTGGCCAAGTCCCAGCACCCTGTGACCCATCTCTCCCTGAGTGCTGGGCAGGCAAGTGCTGAGTTCTTGAGTAAGAACTCACCTCATGCCTGCTAGGCTTCTGATGACCCTGGGTCCTCATTGGTGGCCATCCCCTCCCTGGGAGGTGGTGCTCACTTGGGTCCCTCTTCTCCAGGGCGACAGTGTCCCCTCCTTCAATCCTCCTCCTGCCTTGTGGCTATTTCACCTCTGCTCTTCCGTGTAAACTCCAGACTGGGGCACATATAACAGGCCCCAGAAGTAACTACTGGCCACCACTGGGGGGGTGAGGTGGGGGCCACTCCCTCTCCCTACCCATCTGAGGGGTGCTGTAGTAACACTTTCCTCTTCTCTTGCCTCTCTTCCTTTTCTTTCTCCTCCTTCTTCCAGTACTGCACATTGAACCCCAGGCTTTCTCACTCAGCTACATTTTCCATTTTTTTTTTTTTTTGTATTATTTTGAGATAGGGTCTTGCTAAGCTGTACCAGGTTGAACTTGTGATCTTCCTGCTTCAGCCTCCTACTGCACAGGGACTGGAGCTGTGCAGAGGACGGACGAGCTCCACCTGCTCTACAACCAGGTGTCCTCCAGGCCCTCTAGCTCACTGGCTCCTGCTTGCCTTCCCGAGTGCCAGCGCTGGAGGAAAGAGCTAGGTCTTTGCTGGTATACACTGGGCTTCAACTTATGGTTGTTGAATGAATTCCCAGGGACTTTGTTAAAACCAGATCCTTAGCACTCAACTTCCTACTCTTGTTATTATGTAGTTTTAAAAAATGTTGTGGTAAAATACCATGTAACATAAAATTCACCTAAGTGTGCAGGTTGATGACATTAGGTAACATTTGTACTGTTATCCTGTGCTATTGTTTAACGTGTTAGCTCCAGAGTCCTATGTCAGAGTTCTCCTGGCTCCATGTGACTGTGTTCAGGGGACCTAGAAAAGCTGTCCTCAAACAGCAGGCCCGGGAGGGGAATCCCATTAGCTCACGCTCCCACTGGTCCTGCACAGCCCTGGCCAGCCTCCATTTTCCAGCCAGGCACTTGCCCTCCTCCCGCCCAGCCCCAGGCTCTCTGTTCTCTCCCTGGAGAGAACTTCATTCTCCTTTGCCCTCTGTGTTATCAGGGTCTTAATAGCAAGACCCCTATTAGCCCCTGTGTTCTGCTCAGCTTAGTGACAGCTGTCTTATCTAGGCCTTCTGTGGAGCTCTCACTGGTAATCAATAACTTATTGACTAAAGATGCAAGTTTCAGGTAACAGAAGCTGATTCTGGTGGGTTTAACAAAAAACAAGCAAACAAAAAATGATACTAATTAAATAAAGTGGGGGAAACCATAGGCTCAATAAGGCTTGGCCAAAGTGGTGGAGCTACAGGCCAGGCTGTCCATCGGGCCGTGCCTGGGTTCCCTGGTGACAGCAATTTGCCCACTTTGAGATGCCAGGGCTCCTCTGCCCCCAGCACCTCCGGGAAGTGGCTACCTACATGGGACCCCACAAGTCATGTGGCTCCTCTCCCAGAGCATGTGTGGTGGTGCTGAGGTCCGGGTCACATTCCCAAGGACTTCAAATGCTGGGGCTGCCAAAACTCTGACCCACACTGTCCTGTGCTGTTCCTCCCAAGTTTTCTCTCTGAGTGGACACTCTCTGTTCCTCCATCCTACTTTCAGGGTGAGGCTTCCAGATGTCTCACCACGCTGTTCTCAGTTTTAGTGCCCAGTGTTAGGAGTAACTTTGCCAATGAGGTCCTACTAGCCCACGGTATGTTGGGATTATTCCGGTCCATATCCCAGTCCAGAGTTTCCAGGAAAGCATCTGAGGGTACACTGCATTTCAGGGAGCTCCACACATGAGAAATCTGCTGGCTCAGTTATGCTAATCAGATCCCCAGCTTTTTCCTGTGCCTGACTGCTGCGCCGAGTCTCACACCGATTACTGTGTCACCAGCTTCCTGAACACGTGCAGGCTCACACAGTGACATGGCACTGCACCTGTAGGACCGCCATGATGGAGTTCATGCCCTACATCCCCTTAGATTTGGTTGCTTCAGCCAGAAATTTCAAACAGGCAGCTAATCTAGCCACACACATTTTATTTAGCTAATGGAGTGTTTTCTGGAGAGCTGAACTGGTTGCTGACCACTGAGCATAAGGAGAGCTCATGTGAAAAGTGGGGGCAACTCTCCTGCCAGACAGAGTCTCGTTGGGAGCAATTGTTTTGCACAGTCAGAACTATGGCTGGGCTGAGCTTTCCCATCTGCAGACAGACTTGGGGACTCAACTTTTGTCTTCTCTTTTGGTATCAACAGGGACACCAGTAATCTCACATGCTGTGATGGTGTTGCCAGGTTTTACATGACCTGTTCTGGTGGTCAGTGCAGTCTGTGGGTCTCCTGGCAGCAACATTTTTAACACTACTAGTTTGTGACAGAGTTGGAGGAGCCTCTGGAGCAGGTGACACTAGGACACCATGCTCAAGGAACTTTGTTCCAGTCCCTGCCTTCTGTTCAGAAGCACAGGTACTGGTGCTGGAGGTGGACGTGCAGTCATCACCTACGGAAGGAAAAGCAGGATCCCCGGGGCCTTTTCCTTGTTAGTCGGGCTCAGCTGTTCTTAGATTGGCGCTTTGCCCTTTTCCATTTCCTCTTGGCTGTTTCCGAGCAGATGTCGGAGAGCCAAGGCTGCTTGTGGACATCTGTGTCCTGGGACATATGTTCCTCCTCCAGTCTTTCATCTGCCTGCTTTCAGCACAAAACCTCCGCACTGCTGAGGGGCGGGCCACCGGGTGAGACTGCTGCCTGCTGTCCTTAGGAGCTACCTTGTGGTAGCCTGAGAGGAGCTCAAGATGTGTGGAACTGTGGTACTGAGATGTGCACCCACCTCCCCGGCAGCTGTGAGATGGAGATGGTGCTTCAGTTGTTCACCTGCATTACCCTCTATGTGTCCCCCCAGGAGCTGGGCACTGCCTCTGCACAGAAGATCGTGCCTAGCTCCCAGATGACCCCTGCTCTCTGGTGTGCATTTCCATGCATCAGGTTTTGGGTTGGAAGAATTTAAGTCCAGTTCCAAAGGTCAACTTCACCTTCTTGGCATAAAATGAAGTTAAACATCATTATCTCACAGAGCTGCGTAGTAGGCATGTTCTTGGCACCTGCACTGCAGCAAATATTGTACTACTTTTCCCTTGTCCTATAATGCTAGGCCTGGAGGACGCCTTACACCTCGCCGCGTGGGTCTGCGTCGCGACCTCGAGGCTGCCACGAGGGGGCAGCGCACGGCAGGGAATCTTCGCCCCGCCGCGCGCTCTCCGCCCTCTGACCCTGGCGCGCGCTGTCTCGCGCCTCGAGGGGGTGCTGGTCCCGGGGGACCCCCTCCTGCCCGAGCTGTCACGTGCGCATACTGCCTGCGGGGATCGGGCGCTGCGCTCCTCATCGATTCAGAGGTGGAGGGGGAGGAGGTTGAGGGAGGAGGAGGAGGCCGGGGCACTGTTGGGTCCTCAGCCGTTTAGCAGCGCCAGCGGGGCGCGCAGTCGGGGCAGCGCCTCCCGAACTTTCCCGCGCGGCGCCGGGTCGGGGGCGCGGGCAGAGCCGCTCTCAGCGCTCGGCTGGGCGCAGGAGGGAGCGCGCGCCCCGCGCACGAACCCGCGGCCCCGGAGGGCTCGCGTGGGGGCGCCGCGGGGGAGCGCGCACGCTGCTGGCCGCGGCTGGAACCTGGTCGTCCGCCGAGCGCGGGGGACGTCGGCAAGCGCGGGACAGGTGTCGCCGCTGGCCCGCGCCCGCCGAGAAGGAAGAGGAGGAGGAGGCGGCAGAGGAGCGGAGGCGGCGCCGCGCTCCCCCACGCCGCTCGGGGAGCCTGGCCGTGCGCGTCCGGGACTGGGCGGCCGCCGAGGCGCGGGGCGCGCGCGACGGGCACGGGCCGCGCGTGGACATGGACGAGTCCTCGCTGCTGGACCTGCTGGAGTGCGCCGTGTGTCTGGAGCGCCTGGACACCACGGCCAAGGTGCTGCCCTGCCAGCACACCTTCTGCCGCCGGTGCCTGGAGAGCATCGTGTGCTCGCGCCGTGAGCTGCGCTGCCCAGAGTGCCGCATCCTGGTGGGCTGCGGCGTGGACGAGCTGCCCGCCAACATCTTGCTCGTGCGCCTGCTAGACGGCCTGCGCCGCCGGCCCCGCGCGGGCTCCGGCCCGGGCCCTGGACCACCCGCGCCCCCCGGCCCCGCAGCGCCCCCAGGAGCCCCTTGCGAGGCGGCTGCTGGCAGGAGTGCTCCGACGGCAAAGGTGGGTACCGCGTGGGAGGGGCGCTCGGGCTGTACCTCTTCTCTAACTTTGCTTCCCTCTGGGGAACCCAGATCCAGGCGCGGCTGGCCACTCCTGCCCCACACTACCTGGTCCCTGATGAGCCGCCCTTCCCCTCCTTTCCTGGGCCTGTTTCATTGCCTCTTTGTGTTCCCCGTCATCTCCCCAGAGACAGTCTCTTCCCTGGAAGAGACTCTTTACCTGCACCCCTCAGCCGGTCTGGAGGAAAGTTGGAGCTTGGTGTCTACCTTCCGGGTTCTGATGGCTGCAGGGCAGCGCGTGGTTCCTGCCCGAGTGTGTGACTGGGAGAGGAGGGGAGGATCTCTTCTGGGGAGCAAACTACTGCCTGTCTAGAGAGGGGATAGTTACCCTGGAGGTCACATCCCTTCTGGATGTGGTAGGTCATCTCTGAGTCACTGTCCCCCCTGCACTGTCAGACAGGGGTGTGGGTGCAATCCCACAGGGCTGTTTTTTCCGGATTGTGACTATTTTTGTGCATCTGCAGTGGCCAGCCCTAGCCGCCTCTGTTTTAGTGGGCGGACTTCCTTTGGAGGCTTCGGTGGTCTGGTTTCACATTTTCTTTAGGTCACTACACATATCCCTGTCACCTGAGGTCGCCCTCAGAATGCTGCTTGGAATGAGACACAAAGTACCTCTTTTCTATGACTTCTGTGATAGAGAGATTAAAGATTAAAGAAATATGTCTTTGGTCTGCTGGAACTATCGTTTGCTTTAAACCATATTCAGCTACCCTGGCCATGCAGGGAAGTTGTTGTATAATGTACCATGCAAGGTCCTGGAGGGCTGGGGGCACCTGAACCACACAGCACTGGAATGTCATCTTGGGTGTGGCCTTGGGTGCAAGGTCACACTTTCTGAATTGTGTTTTCTCCAGGCCAAGGAATATTCCTACTTGTGCTCACTGCTGGAGGTGAGTTTTTCTTTGGGTTTTCACTGTGACTACAGATATACTACAGTTAAAGATCTTAAACTTTTCTTTCCTGTTCTTAATGTAAAGGTTTTTATTTGCAAAATGAGCAGATTGCTGCCTACTTCAGTAACTATGTGATTTTTGGAGCTATGCTTCTGGCAAATCTTTTTTTTCCCCCTTTGTTTTTTGAGACAGGGTCTTGCTATGTAATTCAGGCTGGCCTTGAACTCACTCTGTACCCTAGACTGGCCTTGAACTCATGGTGATCCTCCTGCCTCAACTTCCCGAGTGCTGGGATTTATAAGCACGTGTCACCACATTCCGGGTCTGGCAGATCTCTAGGGTTCTTGGAAGCCATGTGTTTACAGAGGTCTGTCTTTGTTGATTTTGGAGGATCTGCATGGGACCAGGAGGTTGAGAAGTGGCCTCTCCTCTGCCAGAGGCCCAGACTTGGGCACTTCTGGAATTCTGGCATGGTGGCTTTCTTTAGAACCTGTCACAGGGTCAGCACTTAGAAGGTTTAATGATGAAACTAAGTGACAGGGAATTGAGATGTCGCTGTGTAGGTTTTGAAACTACAGGGGGCATTCTAAATGAGCACGCAGGTTGTGTTCACAGCTTGCCACGCTTCAGGGTACTCTGAGAACACGTGTTCTCTCTTTTAGCTCTATTAGCTGAGTGCAGCCCTCTGTTATCACAGGCCACCTCCCAGGGATTAAGTTCTGATTCTGGGGCAAGTCTGAATCAAGTTGAGTTCTGTCTTTGATCGTTTTCAGAAAGGAAAAAGCTGTGGTGGAGGAGATTATAATACTGGCAGGCTTTTCATTCCCAGATTCCTTGGCCACCCAGCAGTCCTGGGTACTATTCTGCTACCAGGGCAGCAGTGCTGGGTCTGGGGCATCCTGGGCAGGATGTGAAGGGAAAGGCTGCAGGGAACAGGGGAAGGGGATGTGACTAGAACCTGTGTGTTTAAAGTCTAGTTTCCTGTGAGCCCAACAGCACAAGGTGAATTAATTCATAGGCAGAAATGAGGCTTAAAAGAAGAAGCTGAGCTTGGGCCTGATCCATGCCACTCTGAGTAGCAAAGACAGCAGACCCAAGCTTGCCAACCTTTTTTTTGAGACAGGGTCTCGCTTTGTGGTTCAGGCTGGCCTCAAGCTCAGCCTCAAACTCACATCATAGCAATCCTCCTGCCTCTGCCTCCCGAATGCTGGGATTACAGGTGTGAGCCACCATGCCCGGCACTGTGGTATGTGGTACTGATTGCTGCTGGGTGTGAGTTTCCACACCCAGTATTGTATGTGGTTAACCAGGGATTGAACCCGGGTCCCTGCGCTTGCAAGACAGGCGCTGGAACCACTGAGCTAAATCTCTGGCCCTTGCCAACCTTTTATTATGTACATCTCAAGCAACCAAGGACTCAAAAGAGCCAGAGGTCAAGGCAGACCTGGGCAGAAGTACTTAAGGAATTATGTAGATGAAGATGCTATAGGGCAGAGCAGACTCTGGCTATAGCCCATGAAAAATTATGCAGATGAAGATCCTGTTGTAGTTCTGCCCAGGAGCATCTGTGTGTGGGACCCCGTGAGTCCCTGTTGCTACGGGAGGTGAAGACAAGAGTCAGATCCCTAAGGACTTTCTGTCTGTTGGCGGGACAGCTCAGCCCAGTCATAGTCCTGATTGTGCAATAGGATTGCTCCTGACAGAAGGGGACCAAGTAGAGTCCTGTTAAGCCACCTACACTTCTGTAAGCAGAGACTTCAGGTTGAAATTGTCTCTGGATAGGTCTTTGGTGTTTTGTTGCACACCGTGAGGCAACTCTGGTGCCATTCCTTGTTTAGTGGATGTAGATCCCAAATAGGCCCTACTGGGGGTGACCATGAGCAGGCAGGCTCCTGTGTTCCTAGTGGAAGCCCCTCCATCCTGTGGGGCAGGCCAGTTGGGACATGGAAACTTCCTGGCTCTGTAGAGGTACATATAACCCTCAGCGTCGCTGTCCTGTGATCTTGGTTGCACAGTGGTATGTACCATGTGTAAAACTTGTCGCTTCTGTTTGATTTCATTGCTTTGGTTTCACCAGCACCTGGGGTCCCCCAACCTGGTCAGCACAGCTGCTCCACTCAGTTTTCACGGGAGTCATTTATGATGAGGCTGTTTAGGAATCAATTAAGTGACGCTGTCCATGGATATTTTGGGTCAAGTTCACGGCCTCTTTGCCTGGCAGTAGGGGTTACCAGTCTCTGCCTTGGCCTTTGGTGAATACTGCATGTGTGGGATCCTAAAGTGACCTTTGGGAGTCTTGTTTTCGTGGTGCTGCTCATATGGCGATTGCTAATGTGTGCCAAGTTTCTCCGCCTAACTTGCTTGTTAATTGTTTTTCCAGTTTTGGAAAAGACCCCCTCTAACACTCCAGAGCTGCATTGAGGGAACTGTTTCAGGACCATCTGCCAGGCCCAGAAGGCTTTTGTGAGGAATGGAGGTGCAGCACAGTGGGGTGCACTTGGCTAACATACAGGAGGCCCTGGGCCCCTTCTCCAGCCCTCCAGCAGACGCAAAAGAAACAGAGCGGTGACTGACCTGCTGAAGGTTTTTGTGGTTCCATTTTGAGTAACTTGAAGGCTGCTTTTTATTGTGGGAGACTTAATAGGGACTCAGATATAAGACAAATGCATTCTTTACTGAATATTTTGATTTTTAACACTCTGCTTGTATTTGGGTTTGTGTAGAACTTACAGAGTGCTTCTACTGATCCAGGCCTTTATTTCTCGGGAGTACTGTGGGCACAGGCTGGCCTCAGCCCAGACCTCTGCAAGGTTTCAAGGATGGACATTAGCACAGCTTAAAGGACTGAAGAAAGCGTGGGCACAGCTTTTGGTAACAGTAGGCTTTAGACACCGTTTTGTTTCTTCCCTTGGTGGGGTTGGGATGGAACCCAGGCCTTGCATGAGCTGGACCGGCGCTCAGCTCTGAGCTGCACCCACCATGTGTGGAGTGTGGTGAGGTATGTGGGGTGTGTTTGGATTGAACTTATTTGAAAATCTCTATTATATAGCCCTAGATGAGGGGATCTAGTGTCTAATCACAGAAAGTAGAACACGTTAAGGGGGGGCACATTATTTGTGCTGGGTACTTCATTGTATGAACACACGTGTGCCATGCTCACACCATCTTTAGATGCAGGACTCAGGACATCGAGTCCAGGTAGTAGAGTGTGAACATCAGGACATGGCTCCCACTTTGCATTGCCTGTGTCTTTTATTCATGTGAAGTGGGAGCTCAGAGATTGCTGGGGATTCTGAGTGGTGTGTCCTTCTGGATGTTAGTTAATTCCTTCCCCCTGTTTTATGTTCCTGTTCACACTTAATTTGACCATTTTGAAGCAGTCTGCCTTAGTCGAATATTTCCAAGGAGCCATCTTTGTCTTCTGAGGGCAGCATTTTCTTTTTTCTTTGCATGCAACCTCCTTGGTTACATAATGTTTAATTAAAGTATTTTTTAATGTTCTGAGGACAGCTTGTACAAACATGGTGGGAACAAGGAGGACGGATGCCTGCTAGGGACAGGCCATCCTGGCATTGCGAGGGGACAGCTCGTCCATGAGGTACAGTGTGTGCTGTGTGGTCCGGCTGCCTCCTGGCCGGGCCTAACAGAGGGGCTGTGGTGTTTGGAAGCAGGTGGCCCTGTGCTCTGGTGGTGGTCAGTTGAGGTTGTCCCTGAGCAGCTGGTGAGCACCTGCTCCATGGGGCCCAAGTGCTGGTGGCCTTACGTGGAGCTCACAGCATCTTGCCATGCGCATGGGTTATGGGTATGCTGAGGTTCAGGTCCGAGAGCTGGGGAGTGGCTGAGGCAGGATGTGAGTTCTGCCTCTGAGTTGCCTGCTATGTGATTGGCCTGTGTATAATGAGGCTCCAGAGGAAATTCCAGCAGCGGGAATGGGATGGACCATGGGGCCCACGGTGCTGTGACAGTGGGGCCATAGTGTGTCCTTTCCACAAGGCTCTGAGAGTGGAGACTGTACCTTGGACCTGTGGCCAGGCCACATTTCAGCAGGTAGCCTGAGTGCCCAGTCTGAATTACCATTGGTGGACACCTTCTGTGTCATATCCACTGTGGGCTGAGGGCTGAGTCAGGCCAGCTGAGCCTTCTCTGATCCTCACTCCAGCACCATGAGATGGCTGTCACCAAGTGGGGACAGCTGGGCTGCAGCCTCTTTTGCTGAGGGGACACGATGCCTCCTGGTTAGAGGGTCCTCATCCCTGACTGGTTCCTACACAGAACCTGGCAGGACTGTGCACCATAGGAGAAGCCCATTTGAGTTGGGATGTGTCATCATGGCAGGCAGCTGCATAGGGATTCGAGGCTGCGCCTGGTCCTCTCTGTGCGCCATCTGCAGGGTTTCACTCATGCACTGTCTCTTCTGCCACCCCTTGGCCCCAGAACCCCACTAGGTCTCCAGAGGGAAGCAGAGGGAAGAGGGTGTCCTGCTTTCTCCAGGTGGGTGAGCGGGCAGCGCTGCCACTGGGATCATGTCCCGCTCAGGATGTGAGTGTGTGCACCGGTGTGAGTGGAGGTGTGGTTGCGTGTGCATAGATGTAGACTTGCATGTCTTTCTGCACGCGTGGAGGGGGGGTTGTAGGTTCCACCATGCACAGGTGAGCCTGTGTCCTGGGGACAGGATCCTGAGGCAGTGAGGATCACTGCGGTGGAGTCTGTTTTGCCTTGTAATTACTCTAGGTTCTGTCTTTGTTGTCAGAGGGAGTGTTCCTGATCTTTACGAGCATCATTAAAGTGAAAAACAAAAATGCCTTAACCATAATGTGCTGAAGTCTCAGCGGGATGGGAGGCTGCTCCCACTGGGCAGCTTGTCCCCTCCGGCCGGCAGCCCCCCCTCAGTCCAGAGCCCCCACACTTGCTGTGTCTGTCAGGGTGGAACAGAGCAGAATTCCGCCAGCGTGTCTCTTCCGGGAGCCACCGGCCTGCGGGGGCACAACAGCGCGGCTTCCCAATTATGCGGTGTTTCCAGTGTGCATTTCAGCTCAACTGTATTTGATCTCTGCCTTTTACAGTCAGCTCGGTCTGTTTTGAGCACGTTTCTGAAGTGAAGCGTTGGCCGGCACTTGGCACCTGCAGCTGTGCTGGCAGGATCAGCTCAGGCAACCTCCAGGCATGGCAGGAGGGAAGTACGTGCTCTGTGGGTTGTGCTGGGCTTTACTTGACCGTCATAGAGCAGGATGTCAAGCCAGGGGTGGTGGCTGGGTGGAACAGGGCCTCCCTTGGCCACCAGTAAGGCTGCAGGGCCCAGGGTGGAGGATCAGGGCCTCCTGTGGTTCCCCTAGAGGTGCTTCCTCTTCTGGGCTGCACTTGGGCTCCAAAGGGTCAGGGTTGGTCAGATGGCGCTGTCCATTGGAGACTCCCCGGGGCCTCGTGAAGTCTACCTGCTCATGACACAGTGGCTGTCTGCAAACACAAGAATCGTAGGAGTTTCGCATTCCTGCCGAGTGGAAAGTGTGTGGATCACTCACATGAGTTCATCTGAGTTTAGAGGAATTAGGATTCACCACAGGAACTCAGGTCAATAAAAGTGGAGAGAGAATTTAAAAATGCACTCCCCCAAAGGCAATGCAAATGCACGGAATGCTAAAGAGACCTCAGTGTATGCAGAGGGAGAGAGACCTGGAAAACAGCAGGTGGAGGTGGGGGAAGGCGCACTCTGTCCTCTGCCTCCCGGAGTGCTGCACACCAGGCAGGCAACCATAGGGCCAGTGGGGATGGTGTTGGCTGAGGAGTAGAAATTGTATTGTCTCTGTTGATGGTGAAATGTAATTTTTCCTCAACTAGTTAAGTGGCTGGAAATGCAGAGATCCATGTTTCGGTATCTTCTTACTCTTTCTTCTTCCTTGTAGGATGTTTTTTCTAGTGCTGGGATTGAACCCTGGGCCTTGTCCCCTCAGCCCTCTGGCAGAAACCTCTGATGAGGAAGGCCCATTGGTGGAGTGAGGGCTTCCTGGGCGTGTAGCCACTTCCCAGCTCTCGAGGTGCCTTCTTCCGTTGTCTTGATGGATCGATCTCACGAGCGCTCTGCACACCTGTCCGGATCACTCCTTCCTGGTGGGCTGTAGACTGTGTAGGGGTGGCAGGGAGGGTCTCTTTGCTAAGGAAATTTGCTGCTGATTCTCAGTTCTTCTGCAGTGTGACCATGCAGACGGCACGTTGTGGAGAAGGTGCTCACCACGAACCTTACGGAGGTTGCTGGAATGTGCAGGTCAGGGGCTTCTTTGATGTTGGGAAATTGTCTTTCAGCCCCAGCCCCAGTCAAGGTGGAAGCCATTGCAATGTATCACTTAGGATCTGAGATAGGATGAAGGCTGCATTTGGCTTGGTTACTAGGCCGAGCCTGGAGGTCCTGGGGAGGGTGTGTTTGGCACGGGAGGAAGCCATCCTGTCTCATCGTCACCCTGTCTGCTGTCGCTTTCAAAGACAGACAGTGACTCCTGTGCAACTGAGCCGGCCACTGTTGCTCTTCAGTTTGAAGCATTAAGCAAAGCTCTGCAGGAGCCCAGGTGGCCACTTCGGGGACAGATTGTCTGGTCTAGGTTTGGCGTGTAGGGCCCCAGGGTGCATATTGGATGTGTGTGAGTCTCAAACACACATGTACCCCCTCTAGGCCCAGGAGAGGCTGCCCCGGGGCAGGAAAAATGTCTGTCAAAATCTGTTTCCTTTGTTACTTTCAGGAATACTATTGTCATGGAGTTGGGACTTTATGTTGCTCATACTGATGGACTAAGCTGTGATCTATGGACAATAGTAGACGTTTTTTTGGATTCAGAGCTGTTGCCTGACATACACAGGAGGTGACAGAGCGCAGATTCTGCAGGAGGGTGACATGGGTCAGGAGTGTGGACCACCACTGTGGGTCTTGTGCTCTGTAGGCACCATCTGCCATGCCAAGAGTGTTAGGCCTGGTGGGTAGTGTCTGAGTCATGTGGCCGGGTGGGACCACAGAGGCCGCACTCGTGGAGAAACATCGAGAGTTTGAACTCAAGGCACAGTCTCACTTGCGGCTGTAGTACAGACCTGCAGAGGCTTCCTGACAGAGGTGTATAACACCACACAGCTCTCGAGGGCTGGGCAGACTGGAGGAGGCTGTGATCGACCCCTAATTGTCTCAGAAGGCTGCAGGTGAGTCTCTGGCTGGGTAGCTGCTCCAAGCACTGACCCTGGGTCCTTGCCCATGTGAGCTGTGTTCTGTTGTGAAGCTTTAGCGTTAATGCTTCTTTTCTGCTTTCATCAAACTGCACCAGTTTCTGGCTGTGTAAAGTTTAGATGCTACAGGAAATGGATGTTTTTCTCTTTCTGTGTGGAGTTAATTCCCAGGCTGTGTGCTTGTGGGATCATAAAACTTTCTGTGTCCCCAGACCAGTCTGTATGTCATCTTTGGCCATCAGCACTATGAATAGCCCTGTAGCTTCTCTGCTGTTAAGCTCGGTGGGCCGAGGCCCCTGTCTTGTCTTCCACTGTTGTGTAGGGCTGGGCTGGGACTGGGTGGCTCAGGACCCACCCGCGCTGAGGTGAGTTAACTTTGTCTAGCCCATGCCTCGGAATCCCAAATCTCCTTCCTCCCGTCATCTCACACACAGTTTTGGGTGCTCTGTAGTCTTCTTGGGCTGTCCATGTGCTCACCGCCCCACCGGGGCTCTGCGATTCCGATACTCCTACCCTGCTGATGCCCTAGCGGACGGAAGTGGTCATGACTTGTCCTACTCAGTCCCTCTTCCTCACCTACTTGGTGACCATGGGTTCAGCCCACACGTGCCACCGACCTGCTCACTGACCTCTGGGAAGGGGCCAGGCTTAAGGCTGCAAATGACTGGCCCCTTCTTAGGAGGATGCTTAGGGGCAGACAGAGACCCTGTTGGCTGTAGGGTAGCAGGACAGTGACTCTGGGGTCATAGCATGTATAGACAGGACCCGCAGGAGGTAAGGCTGGACCAGGTGGAAGCAGTGGAGAGAACGGGCTTATCCGGCTCAGCCAGGACTTTGTGCCCTGCTGGGTGCCGAGTGTCCACCACTGTGCTCCTTGTGTGCTCAGCCTGCTGCCGCCTCAGCTGCTGCTTGGACTCTTGTGCCTTGTGCCAACCCCTCCCTTGAGTCTCTCAGACCTGTAAGCTGTGCCTTTCCCGCTTTTGGCAGCCGTTCCTGCTCTCCACCCCCATCCCTCTCCCTGAAGTTCTTCTGTGGAACAGGTGTTTACTTGTGGTCTTGCATTTTCTCTTAAAAATCCACCTGCAGCTGGGGAGATAGCTTGGGGAATAGCCAAATGCCAGCCAGAGACATTGAAAACAAACAAAAATCCCCAACTCATATGTATGGTCTTTGCTGATTTCACGATGGAACTTGGGGATGTCTACACAGGCTCGAGTCAGGTGGGTCCGCTAACTTCCCTGTCCAGCTCCCCTAGCACCCAGCTCACCAGCACAGCCATAAATATGAGGCTGGCGGGTCCCCACATCGGCAGGGTTTCTGGGCTGCTGGGCAGTCTGTGCATGAGTTGGCAGAGGCTCAGCAATAATTTCATGCTCCTGGCATCATGGAGAGGCCAGCGAGTGGGCTGTGGGGATCCCAGAGGTTTTTCATTTCCTGGTTTTAGTTTTGATTGACATGCGGTAACTGTACCTGTTGAGGGGACCTGTTGTATGTTGTGCTGCACGTGTACATTGTGTAATGATTCAGTCAGGGCAATCAGCATGCCCATCACCTGAAATGCTCAGTACTTCTTGTGACGAGAATATTGAGATTCTTCCTGTGGCTGTTCTGAAATGTGTGATGCACTGTTGCTAACCATAGTGGGCAGCTGTGCAGCCAGCACCAGCAGTCAGTCTGTACCCACCTGTGCCTTCCCAGGGTCCCTCTGGCCCCTGCCACTACTTTCCCACCCCTGGGGGCATGGTGCTGGATTCGAAAGTGGGGTCACTTGGTATCTGTCTCTCTGTGCCTTGTGCATCTCACTGGATTCTTGTGGTTAATACTTTTGCTATGACTTGGAAGTGTTGACCGAGACCTCTTCCCATGCCCATTTCATATCTTTTTGATTTGTGCCCGGAAGTGGGGTGTCTACGTGGTACATATGCCAGCTCTACCTTTAGTTCACCTTTGCAGTGGCTGCGCTAATTTCCCCCAGCAGTGTGCCAGGGTTCCCTCCTGGTGTTCTCACCAGCCCTTGTGTGGTTTTGGCTGTGGACATTCTGGCTGGAGCCATAGGGTAACTTACCATGCCCTGATCTGCAGATCCCTGGTGCTCTGTGCTGTGCAGCACCATCGTGTCTGAATTTCCTGGTGCTTGTTTTCCTTCCTGGACACAGGGCTCCCATGAGGAGAGGGGTGCTGCCAGCTTGTCAGTAGATGTGGGGCGAGGTGGCTGAACCCCGTGGGTGAAGAGTGTGCCTGTGCTCTTTATATCAGGGGGACATTCCATCAGGTGGAGAAATGTGCCAGGATGCTGGTTTTTGAGGTGGGGAGCCATATTGACAGAGGCATGATGTGTCCTGAGTGTCAGGGACTTGGTGCCAGTGTCCCAGAGAGGACTGTGGCAGGGACAGGGAGGGAACTTCTGGTGGGGAGGGGGAACACAGGAGCCCAGGGTGGGCCATGCAGTGTGGTACCTAGGGAAGGTGTTGTATGATTCTGTGTTTATTTTAATGATCCTTAAAATTTATGTTAAGGGCCCATTTAAAGACCTTCCAGCAGTTGCTGATTTCATTTGGACACAAAGTTAAATAAAAAGTGAATTGACTTAAAGAAACTCATTAGGTAAATATTGTGAATATAAGGCTGGATGACCGTTTTTAGTTAAAAAGTGTTTTGGGTTACAGGGAAATCAAAACCTTGAGGAAATACTGTACCCCAGTGTTCATTGTTCCCGGCAGCTAGGATATGAAGCCCATCTGAAGTGGATTGGCACCGTCCTGTAATGGAGTACTACTCAGCCCTAAAAAAGGAGGAAGCCATGTGTTACAGCATGTGTGAACCTAGACGACATCATGGCACATAAACAAGATGTAGGGGGACCATGCTTGGCATGAGCTGGGAAGGTTGACTTCACGGAACAGATCAGACTGTGGCCACTTGAGACTTTGGTGGGAGTCAGAGAGGTGCAGGTGACAGATGTGCCTGTCACCGTGAGAGGGGTGAGCTCCGGAGCCCTGGGGTGGAGGCTGACTGGAGAGATGTCAGTGTGTCTTGAATTCTGCTAAAAGGTGTTCTGTTTCCACACAGGAAGCACAGATGGGAGGTGAAGGAGGCACTTGCCTGCGTGTGACACTTTGTCAGTAAGACTTTAGTACAGCTGAGGAAAATAATTGTAAAAATAATGAAAGCTATTGTTTGGAAGCCACAAAGCCACCTTGTGTCATGAAGTAAGCAGACTTCGCTTCCCCCAGTGTCTGGACGCCATCCCTTTACCCCATTTTCTCCCATTGTGGGAGCTGATGCCTGTCACTGTGGCAGGAGCTGGACAGGGCCATGTTCTGTGCTTGGAATACAAGGCTGGGAAAAACGGCCTTTTTGATTTTTAAACGCAAATAGCAAGGGAGAAGGGGCAGCCACTGGGAGTCATGTGGGACTGAGGAAGATTGAGAAGGACAGTGTCCTGGCCTCACACACACCACCTGGATCCCAGGGGACTCTTGATCTCAGCTGTCTCCTCACTGTCTGGACCTAGGCAGAGCTGGATACGTGGGTTGAAGCCCTGGGATGGGCAGGGTCAGCAGAACCTGACCTGAGGCAGATGTGGGTGCCCCCTGAGTGCTATGCCCAGTGCTGACCCTGGAGGTCCCCAGTGAACTTGTTCTGATCTGGGGACCACTTTCAGGAACTGAGGCCATCTCAGGTCCAGTCAAGGCCCTGGGGACGGGGCTGGTCACCAGGAGGGCCGTTGTTTTAAAGAGCATTTCCACACCCTCACCTGTGCCCCTTGCGTGAAGTGTCATGGGATGTGTCAGTGCAGCAGAAGACTTCACCAGACCAGTCCCTGCAGCCTAGCCTCTGACTCTGAATGGTGAGCCAAGTGAACCTCCTCCTCTTCCAGTTCTAGCCTCAGGCATTTTCTTGGAGCTGCACAAACTGATGAACACCTTGCTCAGCCAACCCCATTCTTGAGAGTCTCCCATGTGCCTGACACCTCTGTTTAGTTGCCCCTGAGCCCCCAGCTTCTCACCTGCTGTATGTACTCCCCTTGAACCTCTTTCCACCTCTTCCTTCTTCCTGGTCCCTAACCCCAGGCGTCATCTCCCAGGCCTCCTGCAGTCAGCAGCATTGCTCAGCCTGGGTCAGCGTCCTATGGGACGCTGGGCACTGGAACCCTGGGCTGGGACAGATGTTGGGTCTGGAAGAGCCCAGAACACAGCTGCAATATATTGGAAGATGCTTTTGACCTTCTCCCAGGGTAAACAAAATCCATGATTGCAGAAAGAACGGCTCGATATTTTTACACCTAAATTAAATCCAAAAATACATGATTACAAAATGGGCCTCTTGCATCTGAAGTTTTCTGAGGGCCATTTTTCCTCTGACTTGATGGAGATCTTGGTACCCAAAACCACATTTCACGAGCTCAGGCTGCATTCTTTGGAGCCCACCTGGCCTGCAGGGTGCCCATTTCCTCTTGTGAACTGGACCCACGTGACAGTCACAGATGAGCGTGCCCACCAGGCCCTACCGAGGCCCCTACCAGACAGTGGCTCCCCCTCGACCCTCTCAGAGGGAGACAGCCCTGCACTGTCCTTTGAACCCACTGGAAAGCGTTGTAACCTCCTAGATGAGAGGAGGTTTAGAAGTGCAAATGATTGTCAAGATGAATATTAATGACAGTGTTATTAATACTGGAGTTGTGTGCCAGGCACTTGACTCTTGATTAAACAGAGCAGAGCTCAAGCCAAACCCGACTCTCGGTTGCGAGCCAGCAGGTTTCCTGGAGTACCCGTCTGAGCAGATGTTTAGATGTACCAGTCTGGAGATGTTTAGAGGCTGAGTAGAGGTCTGAATGAAGTCAGACAAGACAGCATGGCCCACCCCATGACCACGAGGTGCCTGGACAGGGACCAGCCACTGCCCCTTCCCAGAGCTGGTGTTGCTCAGCTAGAACGAGGTGCTCAATCTAAGCTTTAGAATGAGGAAACAAAGATAAGAGTGAGAGATGCGATGTCTTGGCCAGAAAATGAAGCAGGGCTCTGTTTTTCAGCAGAATCACCCATTAGAACTGCCCTACAACTGCAAATTCACCTGAAATGCTTTTTTCTTTTTTTTTAAAAAAAGAACCACCATAGTTGTCACTGTAAATATTTGAGACAAAAATGTCCAGCAGGCCATCTGTCCACAACTGAGAGTCTTCTAACTTGAGACTCAACACTGTTGACTGTGCCCTGTGTCTTCAGCTGTGAACATGCTTTTCAGCATTGGAAATTATCCTTTCATGTCTTTGAATGCTGAGGCTTCTGCCTGACGAATGCCGTCTTTAATTATACATAATCGCGTATTTTACTGTGAACTAATGGGTCTATTACTCATCAGAATGGCACCAGTCAGCAATAATATTCCCCAGAGCCAATTACTCAACCCTCTTTCGCTCTCTGCAAGACCAGCCTGCACGTGCAGAAGTCTGTACACAGCTCGCGCTGTGCATCTGCCAATCTGAGACAGAAACCAGCTTCAGGAAGCCTTCATGATTTCAGCTGTCAGTGAGCCCTGGGCAGTGACACTGGCAGTGATTGATGGGGCTGGTGACCGTACATGGCGCTGCACCAAATGCAGGCCCTGGGCCCTGCTGCGGGTGCTGAGCAGGTGGACAGCAGGCACGTGGTGCAGGGGCGGTGGGACTATAGAAGGTCAGCGCCTGCCAAGTCCCTCCACACGCAGGGATGACATCATGTCCCCATCACAGGAGACTGGGAGGAGATGGCCATGGGCAGCAGGCAACTGCCCAAAGGGCTTCTCTGCAGCCTGGAACCCACTCCCCACCATCTACTTGTCTTATGTGCCAAGTGTTCTGAGAGGTGAGTGGTTAGCAGCTGTCAGCTGGTTCCCCAACTTCTAACTGGTTTCCATTGCACAACTGATGAATAATTCTGAAGGCGTAATTTATAAAATTATAAAGGCACAGACACACGCATCTATGTACGTGTACCACACTGATCTGTGGTTGGGATGCAGGGTAAGGTGAACAGGTTGCTCTACCACGTGGAACCTTTTACCTGAACAGCAGCTCATTAAACTCCTAATCCCTAGAGAAGAAATTCAAACGAACCAGGTGCCTGAAGACCTCAAAACAGGAAAACAGACCAGAAAGGTCACTTGATGGCCAGTGGACACATAAATCACCTTTGAGAGAGCTGGGATCAATAGCGAGCAGGGAGCATGGTGTGCCCTATGGGTGATGAACAGGCATTATTGTGTCATGCATGGACCGTCCGAGCCTCCATTTAGTGCCATGAGATCATTCCCCAGGGCCAGCTTCCTAATGGGTCTGGACCATGCAGTGGACAGTAGAGACACACACAGCAGATATTCTTTGGTGTGCAGATGGCACACTGAGCCGGTGCGGGAGCTTTAGTACACACACACACACACACACACACACACACACACACACACACACACGCATGTGCACATGCACACGCGCCTGCCCACCTGGCTCTACATTCCACTTTGCTTGGCATCTGGGGACAGAGCAGTCCCTCTTCCTCTCATCTGCCTCCTTCCAGAAAACTTCGACAGGCAATTGAAGCAGTGACCATCAGCACTTTGAAGATGCAGGTGTTCTGGATGCTTCCACCTGTCCAGGGATGAGGGGGGAGAATTGTGTCTCCAGGGATGGGACAGCTTGCTTGGAAGGCTGTGGGAGTAGGGGAGCCTGCGATGGAGCTGAGGTGGGACTTGAGGCTTGGAGGAACGATGGGATGTCTCCTGAGGACCATAAAGGACCTAGTGGGGAAGGGTAAGGAGGAGTGGTGAGGAGGGAGGGGAGGGGTAGGAAGACAGGGTCAGGGGAGGTGGTGAGAGACACTCAGAGCAAACCCCACCTGACTGCCTGGGGTCCCAGCCCGACTTTGGGGTTCGTCCACCACCCTGCCCTCCCCCCCCTGGCCAAACCTCTGAGCTTTTAGGACTCATGGATGCCTCATCTAGACAGGTTCCTATCTGTCACAGGAGATGGGGTGTGAGGTCCCAGGAACCCAGTGCAGGTTCTCAGTCTGTCCTCAGCTGTCCTAAGGGTCACAAGGTCAAGTTGTGCTCTTTCTCTCTGTGTCTGGCTTTACCTTCTCTCCTAGAAAGGTGCTTGCTGATGTAGCACGATGCAGCCCAGGAGGGACACAGGCACAGTGCCTTGCAGGGGTGAGCACCCTCAGGAATGAGGGCAATGGGGCTCTGTGGCCTCAGGATGGTGGTTCCTGCAATTCAGCCAGCTTGAAAGGCTGTGGGATCAGTGAAAAACCTAAGACCATTTGAGAATGGCCACTGGGACAAAGTTCATGGGGGCTGGACACAGACACACCTGGTGCAGCAAAGCTCAAGCAACTCCGAGCTCCATGTGAGGGCACTTCCTGGCGAGGCTGCCTGTCTCGTTCTCAGGGAGCAGAAGACCACAGTGGAAATCACTTGCTGCATAGAGGCGGACAGCACCAGCGTGTCTGCTGTGCGGGGTCGGGGTGTCCTGCCGAGCCCCTGCTGTGATCATTATGGTGATGTGAGCTGGACACCCTGAGGTGGCCAAAGTCTCCTTGCCTGGCCACTCCCTGCCATCTGGGAACCTCTCTGTCTGCATGGGGTGTGAAAATCAGTCCAGATGTTTGTGCAGCTCAACATTTGTGGCCATGGCGACAGACTGAATATGGAATTCCCTCCCTGGAAATATGTGCCTCTGTGTTTCGAAAACATTTACAAAAGGCTAATGGCTTTACAGGTGTTCAAGAAGCCATCTTTTAATGGTTTGAATTCCTAATTTTAGACTCTATAAAGCAGCCCTGTCCAATCGAGATGGAATTCAAGCCACATAAGTAATTTTCAGCAGGGGCTTTGCAAGAAGTGGAAGGAAACAGGTTAAATTAATTTTCATCTGCATTTTGGTATCCAGAGTTTCAGTGTGCCAGCGTGTGATCATGACGTGAAGTTACTGATGAGAGTTATTTTTCACCATCATCTTGGTGGGGCTCACCCACCCAGGTGCTCAGCATCGAGGCTCCAGGGGTCAGACATTACAGATGCTGTGATACGGTCCTGACACCCCTGGGGGATCTGAACCAGCATGTGCTGCCTGATTTCTGGTGTCATGGCCATGAGGCCTATAAGTCCCCGAGGGGATTCTGCCTGGAACTTAACGCAATCAGAGCCTGGACTGCATCTAAAACTCGTGCTGGGGCGCAGGTGTAGCCCTCAAGTGAGTGCACTTCTCTGACCGGCTGATTATCCCCCGGAGTCGTTACCGCCCCCGCCGGTCCTTCCACAGTCTGTCTCAGCTGTCATGAGGGACACGAGATCAAGTTGTGCCCTCTGCATCTAATTTGATCTTCCCTTCTAGATAAGTGCTCACTGTTCTAGAGATGAGTCACAAAGCTGTCCCTGCCCTGTCCTCTGTGTGGAGGGATGGCAGGAGACGGGGGTGGCTTCATCCCCTCTTTCTGTTAGGTTCCTGTAGGACGGTTGGGAATATGGATGAGGTGGCCGGTGCTGTTCCTCTTTTACCTGGCACTCTCAGTGTGCTGCTGCTGTTGGTGACACACAGGACAGTGAACAACCCCATGCTGTAGTCTCAAGACATAGGTCCAGGTGCCTGATGCCTGTGGGGCCTCACCCCAAGCAGACAGAAGCTAATTTGCTGGAAACGGTGGAGGGCTTGAAGGTTCACTGCGTGGAAATTGGATTTTGTCTTTTATTATTTATGTTACCAGCTTTCTACTTAAGGCTGTGGGATTATTGTCTCTTTCTGTGATGGTATTTAATTAAGAACTAGCCTTTCAGGGTTTCAGGTCATGGTTGGAAATTCAGTTAATAGGGTCCCCCAAAGGAAGAAGGAGACCTGGGAATCCCCTCCCGCCTCTGTGAGGCCTGGGGGCAGATGGCTGACTTCCTCTCACACGGCTGCTCTGTGATGCTGTGAGTCTCAGCAAGTGTCAGCTTGTGTAGTGAACCTCAGTGTGCACTCCTCCAGAAGCCCCTCGCTGGGTCAAGACCTCGGTGCAGACCAAGGCTGGGCTCAGGCACAGGGTTATCAGTGCTGCTGAGTCTGCACTGGGTTCTGAGGAGCATTTTGCTCTGGGACTGGAACTCGGGCCTTGCACACTGGGCAAGTGCTGTCCTCACCCTAACCTTCCTGCCCTTTTATTTTGGGACAGAGCCTCACTGCGTGGCCCAGGCTAGCCTTGAACTTGAGATTTTCCTGCCTCAACCTGCTAAGTAGCAGGGATTACAGGGATGTACCCCTCCACCTGGCAAAGAGGTCATTTCAACTGGTGATATGGAGCCAGGAAGTGGAGATGTCTGTACAGACAGATGCCCCTGAGGTACTATTGCCGGAACTCTGTCCCCATCTAATGGAACGCAGCTGTCCGGGTGAGCACTTGAAGCGAACAGAGTAGCATCCGAACCTCTGCCCTGTGCTGTGGGCTCCACGTGAGTGAGGCTGGTGGAGCATGTTCATTTCTGGTTATAGAAATAAAAGCCATCTTTGTTGTAAAGGTGGGCAAGTTAAGAGTAACTGAGAACTGATCACTGAGAAAATGGTGAAGTTGTGTTTTTTCTCCACTGCACAGTGATTTTTAAAACCTACTTGTGTTGAGATTTGGAAAGGCAGTTGTGCTGAAGAATTTAGATAGCGGATACAGGAGGGAACAATAAAAGTAGAAACAATGCAGGAGGTGTGCCATGGCTCTCATGCCGGGAGGCCCTGGCCTCGCCCAGGTGGTGGCAGGAGGGTCAGTGGTGAGCCTGCATCTGCATCTGCAGCAGCTGCCACCGGGTGGGCTTGTTGCTGAGATGGCAGGACACCCAGGTGACCTGATTCTCCTCCTGCCCGACCCCTCTCGTGTCTTGGGTCCACTCTGCATTCGGGTTCCTCCCAACCCCAGCTGGCTCTGTTCCCTCAGATGTGCTCCCTGGCCCCGTGTTCTGGATATGAGAGGGTGGGACCCTCTGTGTGTTTAGGGGCTGGTGCAGAATGACCTAGATTCAAGGCTATGACTGCGTTGCCACGGCTGTCACAGAAGGTTGGAGATGCTTGCTAATCAGGCACACCGTGTGGAACATCGCCGTGCAGGCATTGTGGCTGCCATGTTGTTTCCTGGTTTAGTCTTGGCCTCGTCTTGGTTTGGGCTAGAGGGTTCTGTGTGACGCTCAGCCAGTGCTTTATGGAGTCTGGGACCCATGGTGGCTTTTGTCCTATGGGTAACCACATGGGACCAAAGTAAGAAAATGCAAGGACCAGAGGGATGCCCACCTCCATTTTTCTAAAGTGGGAGTTAAGTCATTATGGGGCAGGTGGCTTGGACATTCCTGGTGCCATAGTACATTTCATCGGAGAGGAGGCAAGGGCTCTGTGAGGCGGATGCCCACCTCTGGCTGGGAACCTGGTGGGGACAGCAGTGTCCCTACCTGTGTCTTTACCTCCTGGCATCCAGAAGAGTTGAGCTGTCTGGCTTCCTGATAGTCTTATTGAGGATAGGGCTAAGTCTCCTTGGGAAATCCTGAACTGTGTGTCTGCCTAGTGAGCAATTGTGGCTTGTGCCTGCATTAATGCCATTAACCCAGTGACAGCCTCAGCGTATGGGCTTCTGAGTCCCTGGTTCCCTGAGGCCTGACTCAGCCCCGAAAGGCCCTGGCCCTTGGATGAGGTGGTGCAGGCTCATGTAGACACATAGCCTCCCCGCAGGTGGTGTGGCCCCAGCTACCTGCAGGTGGGCTGTCCTTACACATTTGTTTTCTTCCTAGTCATCAAGTCTCTTTGAGCTCCAAGCCCAGGACAAGTTGTTTAGAGGCAGCATTATTATATTTTTAATCAGGCAGGACTTTGCACCTTTGAATGTGTGCTCAGGGCTCCTTCTGTTCATAGTCTAGGCTTCTGGTGAGCAGTGGGGCTGGGTGAGGATGAAGAGGCTGCTTTTGTGTGCTGGTGGCCTGGGACAGAGCCACTGCAGGTCCTGAGCTCCTCTGTGGGCTGGGCTGGAGCTGGGGGATGGCCGTAATGCCAGAGTAAGCCTCTGCTCTCTGACCCTTTAGGTCAGAGAGTCTGAGTGGTTTCCAATTCACAGTGTATTAACAAAACTGTCGAAGAGGTCACATGGTCCTGAGCCCTTGGGTGCGTATTGGTATGATTCGAGCCTTCAGCATCCCTATGGAGACCTGACCCTGGGTCCCCCTGTGACCACTATGGAGTTGTGGTGCCTGTGCCACTTGCTCCCCAGTGTGACAGTTGCAGCTGGAAACCTCTTGTGAGGGTTGGGAGAAAGACCCTGTTTCCTGGCCCTGGTTATGGGAGGCCATACTTAGGGTGAACCTTTTTACTGCCGTCTTTACTGGAGAAATGAAGCCTAGAAATATATCTGCTTTTCCAGGGCGGTGTTTTGGGACTGGGAGAGACAACAAGTGACAGTAGCTGATCCTCCTGCCATTTCCTTTACTGTTTCTGGGACTCCTTAGCAACACCCAGCTGTCACCATCTCCTTGTGGCTCAACTGATCCTGATATGTCACCTGTAGCATGTGGCCTCAGAGACAGACAGCCATGTCGGGCTCTGCCACATAGAGCTCTCCCAGCCTCCATCTGGGACAGAGCATGGGCAGCAGAGTGAGTCTCTGCATTGCCAGGGCATTTGTGGATGCACTGTCCACAGACACAGCTGTGAGTGTCCATGCAGAGAGAGGCTGGGCCTGCATGGTCTACTCTGCGTCACCGCAGTACAGCCCCTGAGGCTGGCTAGCTGGGGAAGAAGAGGGCTTCTTGTCCTGTTCATGGAATGAATTTCAAGGCCCCCAACTCCCCCCTGGTGTTGTCAGAGTCCAGGGAGGAGTTGAGCAAGAGACTGGGTGCGAGTATGGATGTGTGTGTGTGTATGTGTGTGTGTGTGTGTGTGTGTGTGTGTGTGTGTGTGTGTATGTCAGAGAGAGACAGATAGACAGACAGACAGACAGAGTCAGAGAGAGGGACTGTGCTTTCTCCTTTCTTACAGAGCCACCAGGATTCAGTGATGGTGTTCCACCCTCTTGGATGAGTTTTAACAAGCTGCCACTGGGGACACACTCTCATCATGTCCAGACCACATCAGGGACAGCTCTGTGATGGTCTGTCTCCAAGGACCAAGCCCCACTGGAGCTGTGATTGTACTTATTGGCAGGCAGGCGTGTTGTGCTTGTAAAATTCATACTACCACCTGCTGATTTCTGGACGGCTCTCCCTTCCCCCATCCTGGGTGGTGAAAGTGTGGACGATGGCAGAGGGGCCCTGCTGCGGGAGGATGGTGGCTGTGGGACCTTCCATTGCTGGCCTGTTCCCTCACTTGTTCCCTCTGAGACAAGAAACTGCCTCACACCTCATAAAGTGATTGTTGTGGGGCCGTGGGCTGCTCTCTGCATCGGTAGAGTTAGGCAGCGTTTGAACACAGCATGTGGATGCTGCACAAGAACTCAGTCTATGGGGAAGACAGTGAAGAACCTGGAAAGGAGGTGCTAGTGCCCTTTCCCATGTCTGCGTGGAGCTGTCACATGATTCCTGTGGGTGTGGAGTGCAGGCTGTCAGTGTGGGGCTTGTGTGTGGTCTGGTCCCAGTGCTGCCCACCTGCCCTGGCCTGGTGGTGCCTGGGTGGGCCTTGGGCCTGCCATGGAGAGAGAAGTGTGTGCTCCACGTGGCCAAGCCTTTCTTTGTAGTGTTCCCCTTTGAAGACCTCTGTGTGCCTTGAAGTACATGAGCTCCCTGCTTTGTTGGTGTGAAGTTGTTTATCACACACATCATTTTCACCCTTTGTCAGTAAAAGGCAGTGAGGTTGAAATGTGGGGCTACATTAGGACCCTGTGTTGCTGGGCTGGTGGGGCCTCGGGCACATTTGAAGTCAAGTTCCTGAGCTTCAGCTGTAGGATGTGGCTCGAGGTGGAGCCTGGAGCACTGTCTCCAGGACTCGCTGGAACGCATTGATGATGTCACCAGTCAACTGTGGCAGGGAGCCACTGTCCCATGGCCTCAATTTGTTTCCCCAAGCAGTGCTTTGCCATGGTTGTGGGGTCCACGTGAACAGAACTGTGAATGGACCCTCTTCCCTCATGCGCTTCAGCTGTCCCTGATGCCTTCCTGGGCCTTCATTTTTTGCGGTTGTTTTGTGACTTAAAATAGTAAAACTGAGCTTGGTATGTTGATGCATGCCTATAATCCCAGCACTCTGGGAGGCCAAGGCAGGAGGATTGCAAATTTGAGCCCAGTCTGGGCAACTTTGTGACTCAGGGAGACCCTGTCTCAAAATAAAAAATAAAAAGGTGCTCAGAGGTAGCTCAGGGTGAAGGTCTTAGGTTCAGTCCTGAGCATTACTAAAGAAAAAAAAAAAAACTTTGTCCTCTTGCTATCATAACTGAACTCCCTGATTGGTGTAACTTCCTCCCTCTCCCTCTTCCCTCTTCCTTCTTCCCTGTGGATGGGGTGTGGACTTGGTGGCCTAGGCTTGTCTCACAGACATCAGCTGGGGGGTCACAGTGCTGTCCTGAGGTGCGGCTCAGCATAGAGCACTGGCCCAGCCTGCCGCAGGCCCCAGGCTTCCTGCTTGTGCCCAGAAAACAGCAAACCCAGTGCTGAGTGGGTGGTCTCTGGCGGTGGGGGGTAAGGGCAGTTTTCTTTTTGTTTTGAGTCTATTCAAGTTTTCTCAATGACCATTTGTATTTTAAGTCATACTTTAAAAGTTCCCCGCTCTTAGGGCTCTAGGAACTTTTCTTCGTGGAGGTCAAGTGCAGGCTAAGTTGCAGATTCTACATCACTGAGGGCCACAGCCTTTGTGGGGTCTCAGGCGCTGTGTGCAGCTGGGCCACCCTGCGCAGTGTCTGAGATGTGCTTGGTGCCAACAGGCAGGCTGTTGGGATGGGGCAATATGGACAGGTGGCATCATGTTTCATGTTGCTCAGGTGCCAGCTCACCCTGGCACCCTCCAGACTCTGCAGGCCACTGTGCTCGTCAGGGCTTTTTCTCTGGCTGTCTACGCCTGTCAGGACTCCAAGCTGGTGTCTGGTGATCACAAACCAGATGTTGGATTTGGGGGGGGCATGAAGAGGTCCTCGCTGTGCCCAGGTGGGCATCTGGCCATGGCTCGTAGTGGGCAGGAGCTGCTGTTGGCTCTGGCCTTGGAGGCAGAACTCAGAGGCTGCCCCAGCATCTGCTGTGTCCTAACACTCTCCAGAGGGACACAGTGCCCAGCCAGGGCCATAATTCTCATGTCCTTTAAGACATGTAGAGCAGCTGGAGGACCCCACAGACTGTCACCACCCCTAGCATGCAGGCCTTAGGCCTCTTCCTGTGACGAAGTAGTGTCATGCTGAGGTCCCCGTGTGGGCACAGCCTTCTCTCCCCTTAGTGGGTGCTGGACCCCAGCACTGCAGGGACAGCAGGACACTGATCAGGGCTCCTGTGCTCTGTGGAGTCCGAATTGCATTGTTTGGGGAAGATGGGTCTTGTCCAGGAGTCTGTGACCAGGAAGCAGGGCAAGGAATACAGTGTTGCTCTTTTTTCAGAAAAGAAGAGAGAAACTTTGGGGCCTCCCGAGGTGCCAGCTGGGTGTTGGGTGTTTTTTGTTTTGTTTTGTGTTTTCCTTTAAGCCTTATGACAATAGCTTGTCTAAGCAGGGCTGGCACTTGTAGGCAGGTATCAGCCTAGTGAGGCCTAGCCGTGCCAGCAGGTCCACACTCTGCAGCCCATGCCAGTGTCTCTGGGCTCCCTCAGGTACAGCACAGCCTCTCCAGAAGGCTGGCAGGATGTCGGCTGAGAGTGCAAAGGAGAGTGGTGATTAATGGCATCTTCAGAGAACAGCCGAGAGTTTGCCCCGTGTGGAGTCATCCCCTGCAGACCTGAGCGCACCAGTGGGGTGAGGCTCCGAGCACTGCCTCAGCACATCAGCACTGGGGGAGAGTCAAACAATCATTTGCAGAACAGTTTACATCATGTCAGGTTCCAAGAACTCTAGACATGATATAAAGTGTGGAGTGATTGTGTAGGATCCACCAAACACCGCACCATTTTATACAAGGGACTACTTGTACTTCTGTGACTAGGGTGTCTTTGGAGGATTCTGGCGCGCAGAAGTCATAGATATTATGGGATGGCTATATCTTGTGTTGCTGCTAAGGAGGGCACATGGTTAGAGCTGGTCTCTCTGCAGGTAGGGCCTGTGAGTTTCCTCCTTTCTAGGGATCTTGAGTCTTGCATTTCCAGAGTTGATGGAGAGATTGGTGGTGCTACGGGCTGTGGCACTGCCCTGTGGCCTTGCCTGGAATCCGCATTTCCTCCTTTTCCCTCATGATCCCTGCATGTCACCAGGCATCCTGTATGGAATCTCCAGGGGAGGCTGTGTCTCTGTCATGTCCAGTATCACGGGGGCAGGTGCATCCATATGCATGATCTGAAATGTCAACTTCTGCCATGACTTACAAGGGAAGTTCAGGCAGAAGCTGTGATTTATGGATCTCTACCATCAGCAGACGAGAGCCTGTAGCTTGCCTCAATGGAAATACTTTTTTGGGGTACAGTGAACACAGAACTGACATGAATAATATTAAGCAGTGACTTACAGGCTTTGTGAAAAGATGCTTTAAAGTATGGAAAAATACCTTTTAAAATCAGCTTTAAGCTGTCATACTGAGACAAGCTGAATATCTTTTATCAGAAAATTAAAGACATCTGAAATGCTCCAGAACTTGAAACTTTTTGGGAGGGGATCTGAAGCCACACCTGGCTTCCTGTGATGAGTTGTGGTCAAAACATAGGTGCACCAAAAATCCAGGATAACTTTAGCTGCAGCTATGATGGTGTTATATGAAGCATAAGTGATCTTGGGTGTAGAATTGGGTTCCATCCCCAAGATATCTCATTATGAATATGGAAATATGTTAAAAATCCACAATCTGAACTGCTTCTGGTCCCAGACATTCTAAGTAATGTATACTCTACCTGCAATAGTTTTTACAACTACTTTTAGTTTTGCATCTTATCCAATTATTGGATAAGTGTGGAATTTTTTACCCTGAGAGTTCTTTGAACATTTTATGGGAATAATTTCTTTATCTGGATCATGCACATTAAAGGAAATCAGAGGCACGCATGCAAGAGCCATGCGATCTGAAGGATACTCCTCAATTTCGTATCCATGAGTGATCCATCTGTGCTTGGACCCTGTTCTTGTTTTTAGCTTCACTGGGAAAACTCAGTCCACTTGCATTTCCTGGAAGCCTATTTTTTGAATGGTATGGTGTTAAATATTGAGAACTCAGAGAGTAATGATCACAACCAGTGGAGGAAAGCAGACATGTACACAATGATTTTGTGGTTCTTGAGCTGAGTACTGACATGAATAAGTTAGACCTGTAGTATTTTGAGGCAGAACATTTTAAGTTTGGTCTTGTGACTTGGTAGAGAATCCACAAGTAGATTTGAAATCGCCATGACCTGTTAAGACCACACCGGAAGCTGATGGGTAACTTGTGTGAGGAATGTGGCCATCAGCTGCTCCTGAGAGCGATGCTCTGGAGTGACCCAGAGGAAGAACAGGGACCCTAAGGGAGTGGATCAAGGGCCTAGTTCACACAAAGATGCTGCTGGTACAGTGAAGGAATCTTGAAACTGTATACCTTATGACAGGTATATTCCAGGAAAATGTAAACCTCTTCTCCTAGTACAGTCTCCTCATACATTTCAGATGTGAAGAATATCAAAGCATTTTTGATAAGGCAGCTTGTTTGATTTATTCTGACTGCCTGGTGACATGCAGGTCAGAAGCAAGGAAGCTTGTTTGCCTAATCCATCCTCTTCCCCTGAGGTAGGCTTCACCACAGATTTGGAAGTTTCTAGCTGTAAGAGTCTCCTTTGATTTGTCTTTGTAGCTCCCAATGTGCATAACATAATCAGGAAGCCAGAAGAGCAGAAGACCTAGGTCTTTTCATGTAGTTGTTTAAGTATGTTTTTATGGTAAGGTAGAAGCAAACAAGTGTACCCTAAACTAAAGCAAGCAAAAAACCACTTCCTATACCTGAAACCAGCCGGTACCACGTGTGCTTAAACTTGCTGTTTCAACTCCGTCGGCCTGGAAGCCTGAGGGGGATGAATAAAGCACATGTTCATGTGTCCTTGTGTCCTGGTGTCCTTGTGTGCCCATGTGGGCCATGCAGCCAGTCTGACCCCTGGCTCCTTCCTCTCTGGCACTGTTCCTCTGCTCTGTTTCCCAGTGGCCGTGAATTTTTGCTCCATCTCACACTCTTCTGCTGTGGAAACAGCTTACCACAGACTGAATTCTTCGAAACAGTAAGCCATTATAAACTTTTTCTTGTTTAAGTTGTAGGTGTTGGGGGGTATTGTGCCCCAGTGACAGGGAAGCTAATGGACCAGTAAACTACAACTCTAGTCTTTCCTTAAGTGAGCAAGAACAAGGTAAGGTTCCCTCTACCAGGCAGAGTATCCTGTGTATGTCCTATAGCATGTAGTCTAGTCAGTCCTCCTCTGCACCTTCTTAGGCATGTAGTTGTCACATGTTTATCTTCCTTGTTGCTTAGTTTTTAGAGTTCTTTTATGAATGTTCTCAATTCTGATCTGCAGGGCCCAGTGATAACACTGGGACTCCCAGACAGGGCATATCTGTGTATGATGAAGGAAGGAATTGGCCTGGTTACTTGTGTTTCATTCTGTGATCCTTGTATGGCCTCTTGTAGCAGTTTCTTTCAATACTGTATTTGGATAGTTTATATTCTGAAGAATAGAATTTAAGGATTATTCCCAGAATTTCACATTGAGTACTGACTCATGACCTTGGGATTCAAAGCCAGGGTTGTTCAGAGTCAGAGGAGCCTGCAGTGGGAGAGCAGGGCAGGGTAAGGCTTTGCTGAGGGGAACCAATTTCTTCCTTTTCCCTCCTTGGAATTCACTTTGTGAAATCCCTTATCTTGCTTGCTTAAATCTAATTAACATTTTTAATTGACATGTTGTGTACTTCTGGAAACCATTTATTAGGTTTTATAGGTGTTCCTGGCAGCACAAAATGTTTAATGAGCAAAATAATTGTGTTACAGTGAAATGAGTTGGGGCACATCCACTGAATTAATGGAGAGGCCAAGTGATGACATCCCAGAGGCCTGCATGAATTCCTCTTTGTAAGATGCCAACGTTGATCTGTGTTTGGGGTTTTGAGGAAAGAAATGTGTTTTTTCTTTAATTAGAATAAGAGTCTGTGTCGTATAATAAGAACTGGGGTTCAGCTCCTTTAACCTCAGGGGTCTGTACAACATAGGGCAGGTGGAACGCAGTGACACTGACCAGAGAGACTGAGCTGTGGACAAACCAAGTACCATTTTCTAGGTTGCCTTTGCAACCAGAGTTTGGGGCGAGGGGATTCTTGTCCCCTCAGAACCAAATTGTCCATGCAGAAATAGAGGCCTGAGGTATTTAAAAGCTTCTGGTTGGAGATGTAGTTCAGGCCCCAGAATATGCCGTCCCTTGTCCCCATCCCTCCCTGGGTGTCTCTCCTGCTTCTGCTTTCTTGCATGGTTGGAGTTCTGCATGACCACAGCTTCTCCTGCCAAGAGGATCCCCAGAAGGGCCAGCCTGATTGGCCCTAGCCTCATTTCCCCAGACCCCATAGGCTGTTTGTCATCCAATGAGCTGGCTCAGTGGGGCCAGATGCCTCTCTCCACCAATCAGTGGGCAATGTGGTCATGTGGCCCTGGTCAGCTCATGCTCTGATGAGGGACCTCTTCCTCTCCTCTGTGCTTTTCCTCCTGGAAGTGACCACCAGCTCCTGGGTTCTCAGTGCTAGGCCTGCCTCTCAGAGTTTACAGATAAGATTGTTATTTGGCAGTAGTGTTAGGTTTATGGGAAAGTTGACATAAACAAGTTCCTGGGCCCCATCACCCAGTGTCCCCTTATGTTGATGTCTCACCATTACTGTGACACATTTGTCAAAACTAGGAAACAGTTGTGGGCATGTACTGACCTGGTGACTTGTGGCCCTCACATAGGTTTTCACAAGCCTTTCCGTGCATACCTTTTTCTGTTCCAAGATCAAATCTACTTAGTTGTGTAAGGGGGAAGATTGCACACACATGCACTCACACACACACGTCCATATACCCATACACATGTACACAATCACCCCCACCATGACCAGCAGCATAAAACGCCTCTTGTCCACACCCAGTAGCTCCTCTGGCAAGGTTCCTCTTTATTGAAAGTCATTTTCTGGCCTTTCTCTCTGGCCTGCAGAGCTGCTGGAGGTACCTGTGGCTGAAAGTAGCAGCAGCCCGGGCCCTGCTGTCCACTCCAGGGTCTCCTGAGCCCTGCGCTTCCTCCTCCTGCTGCCCTCATGTCTGTGAGTCTGGTGGCTCTACTGCCAACCCCTACTTTGTGTTTCTTGCATGGCTTTTGGTGTCTCAGAAGGAATATACCCATCCACACTGCTTTCTAAAGACCATTTCTCACACCCTTTTCTCATAATGGACAGGCAGTAGGTGTACCCTCTTGGCATGTTCTCCATTTCTTTTAGGTCTTGTGCACATTGAAATCACAGATGATTTTACTAATTGAAATTTTCATTCTGGTAGTTATCAAATAACCTAGTTTCAGATTTTCCAGGAATCCCGACATCTGTGTCTTCGTCATTGCAGAGCTCCTCTTTGGGTTTCCTAGCAGGCCTCAGAGCACCTTACCCTCTATGCTATGCGTGACCATGTCCTGAGACACACTTTCTTGTCATTTCTCTCTTGATCCATTAGAACCGGCAACTGTGGTTTTTTATTTTTTCCCTAAGGAAGCCTTTATAGGGCTGTCTGCCGTGTCATACAGTACTTAACGGCCATCCATGGATGACTGACACTGTGTCGGCTTTGTCTGCTGTACTTTTGCTCTCAGGAGATGCCTCTGGATCCCAGAGCAGATTGAGTTAGTTTCAGGCATGTGTTTTATCAAATGCTACCTCGATGTTCACAGATGGCAGAGTGCTTTGCAGTGTGAGAGGAACTAGAGAGGCGACTCCTCCCTCGCTTCTGGATGAATTCAGAAACAGAGCTCTACCCTGTGCTCAGGTGCATGTACCCATAGTAGTTCAACCCCTGTACTTCAAAGATCAAGAAACTAGAGACTGAGGAGGTGCTGGTGGCCTTCTGCATACTCTGCCCTTGTGTGTCTGCCAGGGTAGGGACATTTAAGTGTCACACCTGCTCTTCACAACCAATTTTGGCTTTTTTGAAAAAAATAAAAGATCCAAGAAACAAACCCTTTCCTGTCCTGGTTTCCTGTTCACTCTTTGATTCTGAAAATACATGGAGCGGCTGTGAATATGACACCAAGTTAATGGCATCTCAGGACTTTCCAACGTGAGTATCTGATCCTGGCAGCAAGAAGGTGGCACAGAAATTATTTATACCCTTCTCAGATGAGAGGGAGGCCCTGGGAGGGTAGACAGCTGCCTGAAGGCCCAGGCAGGCCTCTTGGGTGTCTCAGGGCCATGGTGTGTCCTTGTGAGGACGTGGCACCAGAGTCCTGACCTGAGTCTCAGTGCTTCCCAGGCCTTGGGCTTCCTCCGTGTGGGGCGGACACAGCATACCACAGTAGTGTTAGGTGGTGGTATGTATAGAGTCCTGGGTGCTGGCTGGTGTCCCAGGACCTCCCCCTCCCATAGACAGGGCCTGTTGCTGTATTTTGTGAACATCTCATGCCTGCCTATGTCTGGATAAATCCCTCTCTATGCTGGTCTGCATTTCTGTGTCACTTGGGAATTCCAGAAGCTTGATGGAGTGGCCAAACTGGTATCAAACATGGCCCCTTCCTATGAGTGAGTGCTGATGCCTGATCATGACACATTTTCCACATGGCAGCCTGGGGTGCCCAGCATGGAACACCAGTGGGTTTTCAGGCCATGCATGGAGACATGGCAAAGTGGCCTGCTCTTGGCAGGGCCTGGCCCCTTCAGGAGCCCTGGCGGCTTCTGCCCCACTCAAGAATTCTGGTCCATTTCCTGTGGAGTGAGCTGGGTGGAGGCTCTGAACCTCCACTTATTCTCAGGCCCTGCTCCATCTGGGGGTTCATGCCTCCCACACTTGCTGGAGAGCAAGCAAAGGTCCCTGCAAGCTACCCGTAGCCGCCCCCTACCCCTGACCCCAGTACCGGCAGCAGCTTCCTCCAGCGCAGGTTCCTTCCCTGCAGGCCTGTGCCTGGGTTGCTCCGCTGGAGGGCGCTGTGACACGTTGAAGGAGGCATTTGTCATGGCCCGTGAGTAGTGTCTAGAAACTGGACCAAGGTTTGTTAGCGAGGCCAGTTGCAGGCCACAGTGGCCTTGTCAACCAGAGAGAGTAAATTTCCTTATTTATTTCCACTTGCAAATGAGAAAGAACCGTAGGTGCCCGAGAATATGTTCAAGACACGGTTCTAATGGCCCAACTGAAATATGGAAACTACTCACCAGTTTGTGTATGTTGGGGTTGAGTTTTGCTGTAAAAATAGCAAGGGATGAACAGGACCAGGTCTGCTGGGCACTTCAGGTTGCATCTGGCGTGTCTCCCTGAAGACTTGAATTTCTCTTCCATCGTAATCTGCAAGGCACTTATTTTCCCAGGTAGTGACTGAATGGTGCAGGGAGTTGGCAGGGCGATGGTAGTGCTTTTCCAATTGATGTGAGTAAAATCCCACGTGAAGAGGGGTTGGAGTGTGTGTATCTATGTTAAGATTGGATTATTTGGGCATGAGAGAAAAGTGAAGACAACTGTGTTTGCTTTGGGGGTGAACATAGACAAAGAGTCTCATCTTTAATCTTCAATCTGAAGACATTTGAACAGGACCACTTCAGGACATCACTGCTTTGGAAGTAGAAGAAGGTGTTGAGTTGCAGACGTCTGCAGGTGAACATCACAGATTACCGGGCTGGGGTCAGGACTCGAATTTCCTTCCCCTGTGGCAGAGAAGCCCAGAGCAGGAGAGGACAGCTGAGGACATGCTGGGGACACCTGTGTTCATAGGCACAGGGCTCTTGGCAGGGAGATGACTTTGGAGAGAACTGTGCGAGTCATCGAATAATCTCCTGGACCACAGATGGCCGTGGTGCCTTGTCATGTAAGGGCATCCCGAGCCTGTGGAAGGCTCAGTCTGTGGGTGAACACTCAGCTGCCCCTGCTGTGAGCCCCGCCCTCAGGCTCCTGCCCAGCTGCTCTGTGCCCTGTGTGGAACAGCGCTGCCCTCAGCTGCCAAGAGTGTGTCCACAGCATTTTCCGGGCAGCACTTTGTCTCTCAGTCACCAGGACGTCTGTTTTGTATTTGACCCTGCGACATGTAGCTTGTGTTTTACATTTCTGGATAAATTTAGCTTTGGCAGAGGGCAGGCCCTGTCAGGGTCCTTGCATTGCTTCTGGTGCCGACAGTGTCAGTACTGATCCTCCTACTTTGCATGTAGAACTGAAGGTGACCGGAGTGCTTACTGCGTACCAAGCACTCTTCCTAGCATCCTGCATCAGCCCCAGGGCAGGGACTGGCGTCACAGCTTGCAGTTGCAGAAGCCACGTGCAGAGAGCCCAGGTGTGAACCCAGGAGGAAAGCTGTGTGCTTGCCAACATGCTGGATGCCCAGTGTGAGTTCCACTGTGAAAAGCCCAGCGGTGGACCAGCTACCTGTGCCTCATCTCAGGATTTGCTGTGTTTCACATTACCGGCAGCCACAGAAGCCAAGCTCATGGCTGAGTTTTTATCGAAGGTGTGAATGGGATAGAAATGCTCCTCCTGTCTAGCCGCTGTCTGAGTGCCGATGATGGGGAAAGTGTTTGCCTTCCTTGGCCTCCAAAAAGCAGCTGGCAGTCTGTCACCTTCATCTTTGTTTAATAAAATAAGCTGAAAATACCTTTAAAGTGTTGTGTTGTGTTGTTTTAAGTTTTGGATTTTCATTTGGCCGGAACTTCTGATAATCCATTTAAAAGACACAAACTTCCTCCAAGGGAGGAGGCAGCCCTGCTGTCCAGCATCTACGGTGTCCCTGTGCATGTCTTTGCCATCCGTCTTATCAATTATAATTTCTTCACGAAGGGTTTTACTAGCAAGATAAAAAGCCCTGTGATTTTTATATCATTTTCCTTCACTTTAAGATTTACCCAAGTCAGTCTGGTGTGTTGTCAATAGTCAAAGTCGAGCTCAGAAGCTGGACAGTGCAGTGTTTATGTTCGCTCCATGATCTGCTTCTGTGGTATTCTACCAGCTTTGTCTTTGCTTGATGTGGTCATAGAGGCAGCAATGGATGACGATGGTCCAAGGGCCCTGGGCAGCACAGTCTACAGTGGCCTTGGGAGCTGGCGCAGCTCCACGTGCAGGGTGTGTTGTTTAGGCTGTGGTATGGTCTGAGAGAAAAGCATTTAAACTATATGATGCAGGCTGAAAAGTTGAAGCCGCTTATCCAGCCCTACAGGTACCTCAAGGGACACAGGGAGAGAAACACACTTGTCCCCAACCCTGACATTCTTCAAATGAGGCAGTGAGTGGCAGGGTTCGTTCCCTGGTGCATTTGAGGTCCCCAGCCCTCCTGGGTGGGTGCCTTGACCTGGTGGCTCAGGCTCCCTCATTCCACAGGATGCTGTCAGTATCTGAGGGAAGCCAGTTGGTACCTTTCTGTCTCGCAGGATGTTGGCTTCTTAGGAAGTGGTTCTGTTCTGGGAGCTAGTGCTCCCCAAGACTGGTCTGGCCCATTCCATTCACTCCTGATGTTGGCAGCCTTGTCAATGGATTTTCTGGGAAGTCACCTCGCCTGGCAGGAGGCCTCTTGTTCTGTTTTCCTGAGCACTTGCTATTTTGGGTTTTGGATTTTCATTTGGCCGGAACTTCTGATAATCCATTTAAAAATAGCCTTTGGATTGCTTATAGGTGCTTGGCCTTCTAAATCGACCCTTCCCTTTTGAGTGCCTGCTATCTGACATTGCAGGCTCCCTGCGTGGCGTTCTTAGCATTTGCGATAGTTCTCTTACTCCCTTCCACTTCCTGGGGTGTATGGCCACATTAGGTGCTTCTAAAAACAGACCCTAGAAGTTCCAGAGACTCCTCAGTCCCCACCAGACTCCTGATACCAGATGTTGCATCGCTGTGTGTCTCCCTTACTCGCTGCAGGATGGCAAAGAGCCTGAGGGAGCTGATTCCTCAAACATGAGATAGCTGGGGGTGGGGCGAGTGGAGGGTTGGGGAGAATGACTGGGGAGAAGGGCCAGCAGTATGGACCCAGCTGTCCAGTGAGCTCTGTGTCCTCATCCAGGGGCCTGCTTTGTCCTATACTGTATCTCCTTTTCCCTTAGCAGTGCTCCTGGCAAAGGCATGGGAGATCCTGTCTGTGAAGGTGACTTGGGACCCAGTGGGCATGTGGGCATGGGTGCTACTGACCCTGGCTAGTGTTGGTGCCTGGCTTCAGGCCCTTTGAAGGTGCTTTTGGGGGACCAGCACTTGGAATTTAGCATTCTGCCTTTGCTGTCATGTAGTGACCAAGGAATGTGGGTATAACTAGAATCTCTGCGATTACATTCTAGTTTTCTATGAGCCCAACAGCATGAGACGAATTAATTTATGAACAGAAATGAAAGAGAAAAAGCTGAGCTTGGGCCTGATCCATGCTGCTCTGGGTAGCAAAGATGGCAGATCCGAGCTTGTTACACCTTTTATTTAGTGCATTGGGAGCAAGCAATGTAGCAGTTCACTCAGAAGGCAGTAGCTTCAGTTACATCAGGAGTAACAAATGTAGCAGGTCACTCAGAGAGCAGCATGTTGGTACATCCTAGAAAAACGAGGACTTATGTAGAGGAAGAACCTGGTGTAGTTCTGCCCTGGAGCATCACAGCACGTGGGATCGTGAGGTGGTTATAGGAGGCCAAGATAAGAGTCAAGTCTTTATGTCCAGTCATGTCATAGCTGGTCTATAGGCAGGAAAGCTTGAGCCTGTCATAGTTCCAGTAGTGCAATAGGGTTCCTACTGATAACGTTGTAGTGTCCTTACCCTTATCTTCAGACTTTTTTGTGAGGTGCATTGGACAGTACATAACATGGCTCCATGTTCTTGTGGCGCTGCTGCATAAGGAGTGGGTAGAAAATGCTGCAGCAGTTAGAGAGACTTTGTAGAAAGGACACGTCTCCATTCCTGCTTTGGGTAGCATGACATTGCTGCACTTTGTGCTATGTGTCCTCCATGAGGGAGGAAGCTGGGGACTTGGCAGCTGTTCTTGGTCACCCGTTGGTGTCCAGGAGTGTGAGGCTGCCCACTGCAGGGCCTCAGAGTGTCCATGAACAGCAGTCCTTAAGCCAGAGACCTGTGGTGTGAGTGGCAGTGGCTGCATATGTGGTCCATGGAAACAGGAACCTGAGAAGTAACGTGTACATGGCTGGGATGCATATAGTCCTGGGGACAAGCTCCTGACAATGCCAGATAGGAAGTGCTTTGGACATGCATGTGACCACCTGGATCCGAAACCTAGGGAGCTGACATGTATGGGGAGGGACCTTATGGGCTCCAGGATGCCATCCACCTTGGCCAAGGACACGGGAGTTCAATGTTCAGGCTGAAAAACACTACAGATGGGGCCCGTACAGTGGATGTCTCTGTGAGGCCACAGCTTGCATGGCTTGAAGGTCAGAATCCAGGACCAGGACCCACGGAGATGCTCTTGGTGAAGCTCCTGGTCTGCTGGCAGCTGCTCATGTGGTCCTATGGCGGGCAAGGAGGCAATTTCCCTGGTCTCTTCCATCCTATACCCAAGCATCTGTTCCTACAACTTGAGCCACTGAAACACTTCTTAATGCCAACCACCTCTGGGAGCGGGCTCAGAGCATCTGCCCAGTGGTGTGAGCCCTGGAACAGGCGGCAGCTTCTGAAGGTGGGCTTGGTCACAGGTGAGAGGTGGGTGCCGACCTGGAATGCAGCCAAGGATCTGAGCGCACAGGGCTCATGTCGCCACAGAGACATGTTCCCAGTGTTGAGGGGCTCAGAGCGACTTCGCAGGTGAGACGGGGAGATCACTGCATGTTGTCCCTGGTAATTGGGATGGACTGTGTCCAGGCTGTGAGCAAAGACTGAGAGGAAACTCCAAGGGAGTCAGGTTTGTAGAATGGCCTCTTGGTGCGGCCACAGGTGGAGCCTGCAGTCCCGCAGCAGAATCCAGCACTGTAGCTCCTCTTCCTGATGCTTCCCTGGGGAGGCTGGGGGTGATGGGTGACTGTCCGTCAGTCCTGGGCAGTGGAAGGACCAGGTGTGAGCCCAGGCTGTGGTTCCCCTTACTGCCCGGCCCATGCTGGTGCCACGCCCTCGCCATCTCCATCACCCTCCAGATGCCAGACACACGTCCTGGAGCAGGTTTTACTCCTGCTACCCATGCATCACTTGGTGACCTAGCCGGAAGAAACAGGGATGCACATCATGCAGGCAGGCCACACCTGGACCCCCTCAAGCCTGCAGGGTCCAAGCAGGGAACCAGTGTGAGGCTTTCCTAGAAGGGCGCCGTGTGCCCAGCCTCAGTCATCACAACATATGCTCCTTCTGCCCCACCACATCGGGAAGTGGACATATGACACCATAAAGGTGCCACCAAGGGGAAGGAATACTCTTCTTCCACCCTTGCCCAGTGTTCTCTGTGGACCATGTGAGGATGTGGCCCCGCTTGGTGAGCTTGCCCAGGTGTGATTAGAATCTCTAGGTTCTGGGAAAGGAACAATGGGCATGAAGTCCCCGTGTCTGCCAGTGGCTTCTGGGCTTTTCTGTTGTCTGTGTGAGATTTGGTGGGATGCTGGTACTGTTAGCTATGGTCTGGTCCCTGGGGCCACGCCATGTGTGCTCATGGCTGTCTGGGTCTCTGGAGATCAGTCAGCACTGTCCACTGCCCCTCCTGGCTGCTGGATTCATAGCATGACAGATGGAGTCCAGGCCCTCGCTGTGGCCTCAGGCGTTGGGAAGACACAGCATACAGCCCCATGGGAGCGCCTGCTCTCCTGAGTCTGGGTTTCTCTGTTAGCAAAAGCCACATAGAAGCGCTGCCTTCTATTTCAAGACATGAGGGAAGCGGCACGGGAGCCCCGCCCGGAACCTTGTGGACTCAGCCTCACTGTCTGTTGCTGCTTGTTTCTGGTCTGCTCTGGAGACTGAGCAGCCACTCAGCACTGCAGCATGGTTGGCTCTTTAGAGCCTGGGTTATACAGGAGATGACATCATCATTTCATGTGTTTGTTGGGCGGCAGGAGCTGACTTTGTCTCCTCTGTGTTCTCTGTGCACCCCATGCTTTCCACATGCCCCCTGCGCCCACTTTCAGGGACTTGTGCGACAGTCCTGTCCTCCACAGAGGACAGTCCTGTCCTCCACAGAGCCATCCCAGTACTGTTTCTCTGCATGCCTGGACTCCTGGGGGCTTGCTCTCTCCTATGTGTTTCATCCTACTGGGCTGTGAGCCCTGAAAGGCAGGGCTGTGAGCCCCTGGAGGACAGGGCTGTGTACACTGCAGCCAGGCCTCCTGCAGAGCTGCACCTAGCACTGCCATATGTATGAAAGCATATATGCTAGCATTTTTCTCTGAAGAAGATCCTGAGGTTTTACTTCCTTGTTATAAACAGTCTCAAAGGAGGAGAAAGGCAGCACAGAACCTGACCAATGCCTGTACCTTTTTAAATTCCACTGTGGCTTTTCTTTTCCCTTTCATTGTCTGTCTTGCTGACCTCAGCCTCATTTTTCATATTGGGGTCTTTCGTTCCTAGAAGATTCAGCCTTTACCTCAAGAGAACAAGTCTTGGTCCTGCTGCCTAGCAGAAAGTAGACTTCATGGTCTGAGCTATGTAGGGTTGGAGTTCGTGGTCTGAGCTCTGTTTCTTGGGGTACAAGGTGCATACCAAATACCCCTGCACCCTGCATCCTATGGATGTGCGTTGGAAACTTGTGGTTGTGGCTGACTCAGTGAGCCCAGCACCATTTCTTTGGGCTGTTTTTACCTGGTGTGTTCGAGACAGGGCCCGCAGCAGCACTGGTAGCCAGGTGAAGACATCCTGATCCATGATGGTTCAACTTAGGATGTGTGACTCTGAGACTGTCCTGGCCCAGTTATCCAGGCCAGCCAGGCCATCCAGAGGGTGGCCTCACACTCCTGGGTCATTCAGTTTGTGTTTCCAGGCTGCTGAAGTCAACTCTGCACGCTCGTCTTGGGCTGTGCTCTGAGGTGGGTATGGTGAGGAGCACTCTTGTGCCAAACAGTGCTGACTAGTGCATTTGGAGCAGAGGCATAGCTTGTGACATTCAGAGGGTGCATGGTCATGGCCAGACCAGGGTGAGGATGCAGAGATAGTGCCTGGCCAGTCCATTGCGCCGTGATCCCATTCACATGGAACCACAGACTATGGTTCATTGTTATGAACTATGATGGTTATTTTTAGGTAATTTGCTCTGTGATAATTGTTACAGGAAGCTGTGTCTGATTAAATGAAGAATTTTGTCTCTAATTTATGTCAATTTAAAGATGTCTTCTCTTTTCTCTTTGTCTCTGGGAGAGACAAGCAGGTTGCCATGGTGACAGTATAAGGAAATGACAGGTGGGAAAGTGTAGCAGTTTCGATTTTGGAAACACTTGTGATGCAGGCGATTGTGTGTGATGATGTTACGTGGCAGAGCCATCTGCCTTCAGAGGACACGTGTCTCGGCGTTGTACCACTGAGCCACGTTTCTATGAGGAAACAGCTTGTGTTGCTTTGCCATTTGTGTGTTGTTAGGATGTTGAGCTTGTGGGTGGTAAAGCGATTGTGTGTGATGCTGGCAGGTGACAAGGTTGTTTCCCACATTTGCTTGCTGTGTGATGTTGTTGCCACCTAAAGAATTCGGAAATCTATCTTCACTTGCAAACAGAACGTTTATGTAGGAGGACTTGTCTGAGTGTTCTTGTAGTGAACAGGTAAGTTCACCTGCACTCTGGTTAATGACAGTTTTTGGTCAATTTAAATGGCATTGTTTACTTCATCTTTTCTTATTGAATGATCTCCGGTATTGTGTGGGGGACCAACTGAAATGGACAACTGGCTGTTCGTCTCTTTTTCTATTTTCCCAGCACTCAGTTAATTTGGGCTCTAATTTGAATTCTTGTAGTCATATGCAATTGAGAATTGTCCCTTCCTCCATTTGAGAACTCTAATGAGATTTTAAAAAGAAAAGTCCGTCAGCCTGGGACTTACTAAATTTGATAGCTCCCTGCACACACACTGAGTGCCTGAGCCAGATGCCATGTGGAGCACACAGCCCAGCCCTGTGGAGGCGCCAGTGTCATCCCCAGGTGTGAGAGTCCCTCGAGCAGAGTTTGGTTTATGTTCATGCTGCTCCCTGTTTTTCAGTGTCAGGGATGAACCCAGGGCCTCACGCGCGCTCAGCAAGTGCCCTGTGCGACAGAGTGCAGCAGGTTGACAAGGGGTTGTCTGCACCTAGAGTGGGGTCACCCCTTCCCTTCACCCCAGGCACAAGAGTCTGATCTGTGGAACACAGGGTGACTTTGCTGGTTTCTGAACCTGTCCTTAGGGATCCTGCCATCCTGTGAGGACTTGTGCTACCCCAGGTGAATGGTGGTACCTGGTATCCATCTTGCCAGGCCCCGGTGTGTGGCTCCTCCAGCCCAGACAGAACTGCCTGCTCCCCTGAAGTGGGGCAGGGCCGAGCTTCCTGCGAAGCTTCGCACAGTTCTTACATTTCTGGGTCACTGCCTGGTCCCCAGCTCTGGCTATCGCTGTTTGTGCTTCCCCTGAGTCTGCTGTTGGCAGTCCACATCTGAAGGCCCTGAAATGCTGCATGTGTTCTGGGGGCCTTTCTGCAGGTAGCTAGATCCTGGCAGTGCTGAGCTCCAAAGCACATCAACATACAGCTGAGTTCTTGCCTGAGTAGGAGTGAGCCCCTGCTGGCAGGCCATCCCTGGGGCAGCCTGGGATGGGGCATCTTGCCCTGGCTCCTCTCTGTACCTCGGGTTGCCCCTCCACCGGGGTGTTCTTGGAGCTAGCTGACTGTGGATGGAGAGCTTGGAAACCCCGAGCCCAAGAAACTTCTTTAAGTTGTGCATGTCCAGTGTTTTGTCCCAGGGACAAGAAAGTGATGAATATGCTGCTTAGCCAGTTTCCTTCTTCAGCTCCACATTTACAGCCAGAATTGAGCAATAGGCTCCCTCCTCTGTCCTACAGAGAGCAGGAATCAGTGTGGCTTCCCCGGCCCCCTGCACCTTAAGAGTTGAGCCCCAGGGCAGATTTTTCACAGTTGAGACCTGCTACTTCCTGTGTGTTTGACAGCTCAGTATCCCTAGCAGGGATACTTGAAATGGGATCGAGACCAAGACCTCGGGGACCTAAGGATGCTGACTCAGCACCTGTGGGGAGGAAAGGTGCTTCAACATCACAGAGCCACGAGTCACTGAACAAATTCAGCGCCCACTCAGCTGTGGTCATGAGGCCCTTCAGCGTGGACCACGATGCCCTCCACTGCACTGGTTCCCATCCTTTCCCTTTCATCCACGGTATGCTAGGGCCTTACTGTACCCAGCTGCCAGGAGGCTCCAGATGTCCTGTATCTGCGTGCAGAGGCTTCAGCAGAGGGAACCAGCAAACAGCCAGCAGGGATGCAAAGAATAAACCTGGGCCACCCTACCTGGAAGCTGGCCTGGAGAAGCTGTGTCCTCACCTCCCCACCTCTCTCCCTCTTTTGCCTGTCCCCAGGGCAGAGCCTGGTTCTGTTTTCGCTCACACATTCTTGGCTCCAGGCCTCCTGGCTGCATTTGTGAATTCTTGGTCAATGCCCCATGACTGCACAGGGCAGGGAGGCCATAGCTGGGTGGGTTGGGCAGTACCTCAGCTTGGCCTGGTTCCCCTGGACCTGCTTCAAGCTTCTCCCTGGGGCTCAGACTGGCTGTGTTCCTCTGGCTGAGGCTGAGCCACCGGAAGCTTCCTTTGTCTCCCTGTCTTTTTGTGCGGCCACTGTCTTAGTCACTGTTCTCATTGCTGAGGCAAAATAACCAACACTTGAAGTTAAAGGAGGAAAGGCTTAATTAGCTCACAGTTTGTACAGGTTTCAATTGATAGTTGGCTGACTCCAATGCAGGGTGGCTTGGAAGCCCCTTTTATCTGATCTAGGCTACCCACTTGTTATGTCCAACATAACATTCGCATGAGACTTTAGGGTGGACATATAAACACAAGCCATATCATTCCACCCCTGCCCCACCAAAGACTCATGCATATTCCTTATTGTAAAAAGTTTTCCTTAAAAAAGTTGACAAAGTCTTAACAATTTCAGCATTGCTGAACAGTTCAAGTCCAAAGTCTTCTCTGATAATAAAGATAAATTCTTATCTGCAAGCCCAGTATAAATGAAAACACTTTTAACATTCAATGGCACAAGTAGACATTTTCATTCTCAAAGTTACACACAGAGGGATAGCAAGTAGTGTGTCCAAAGTAAGTCCAAAATCTAGCAGGGTGAACGTTAAATTTCACAGTTCTACTTGTAGCTTCCCCAGCAATCTGTGGCAAGTTGAAAACTCCAAAGGGCTTGGGTGCCACTTTTGGTGGTTATAACTCCCGTCGCTTCTCTTGGGCCGGCTCTGCTCCCTCCTTGTGGTTTTCCTTAGTTGACCTCCCTTCCTGGCTTCTCCAATTTCTGGCGCCTCCACTGCAACTTTGGCTTCACACTCATGGCTTCACACGTATAACTTCACATATTGCCCTCCGAGGAACACTGCCTGGCCTCCCAGGCCTTGTGAAAACTGGGGAGATGCCTTCCAGACTCCACAGCTCTGGATGCATGTGCCTAAAACCAGGCCCATGTGGATGCTGCTTCCCATGCGAACAGTAGCCAAGCTTCCTTCTCCTCGGCTGCGGAGGTCCAAAGCCTATGAACCCTGGCGGAACAACTTTCCTAAGCTGCTGCCATTCTGGAACTTGGTTCTTGGCACTCTCTTCTCAAAGCAAAGTCTCACTTTAGCAATTTTGAAGGGTGGAGCCCTGGCGCTTCTTATAATGTCCTCAGGCCAACTTTTCTGTTCTGTTATGCTCAGCAATGAAGTTCTCCTTTGCTATACATTTGTAGGCCACAACTTTACTGGAGCTTCCTACCTTTGATCAAACTCAAAACATTTTAAATTATTCTGCTGGCCTCTTTGCTCTTGATTCTCAATGTAAATCTGACCAAAAGCTCCCAACAGTAGCCATGCCACCACCTCAACCTTAGCCGGCCTCGACATTTCTTCTGCCAAATCAGTGTCCTGCCCTTAATTCTGAGTCTCAGGCAAAACTTCTGGACACAAGCAGAATACGGATAAACTTTCTACCAAGGCATAACATGTATATCCTGGAGTCCATCAGCCAATGTAGTCCTTCTCAGCAGAAATTTCTTGAGCCTGGTCTTTACCAGCTTTCTGGTCTTCTGGCTCCCATACAGAACTTCCCTTCAGTCTAAGATGTTCCATCTCTACTTTTTCAGATGGCTTCTCTGAACCTTTCCTAACTCTTCCCTCTATAAGCCAGCTCTAAATATTTCCAAGCCACACATTTGGGTATGGTCACAGCAGTGACCCCCTTCTGTGGTACCAAATTCTGTGTTAGTTACTTTTCTCTCATTGCTGAGACAAATTACTGACACCCAAAGTTAAAGAATGACAGAGTTTACTTAGCTCATAGTTTAGAGGTTTCTGTTTGTAACTGACTGGCTCCAAAGCAGGGTGGCATGTGGTAGAGAGGCTTAGCAGAGGAGAAATGGTTCATTGTGCCCATGTGGCAGCAACAACAGTAAGGGAAGTCTTTCCACTCTCTTCTTCTGCCATAAAGATCCCTCTGCCAGCTTCCTGGCTTTCTGAAGCAGGTGACAAAATTCAGTTTGAATGAGATGGGGCTTCTGTAGTGAGACACAAAGGGACACTATGCAGAATTCCCTGGCTCTGTCTTGGTGGCAGAGAGGAAGTGTGGATGCTGCTTCTTGCTGGACATGGGCCCTGGACTGAGGACATGGCCTCTGAGTGGGTGAGCTGTTTGGGGAAGGTATGAAGGAGGATGGCATACAGAGAGAAGGTGACTGCAGCCCTCTGTTGTGCAATCTGCCATGTATTGGGAAAAACAGGAGCAGCGGAGAGCACAGCCCATGCATCGGACCCACAACCCAGCAGCAACCTTCATTTCCTGCTCCCAGTGTGGCCACCATGCTTTCCAGCCAAATGCAACACAAACTGTGCTTTGGTGCTGGGAGCAGGTCTTGCTGGTTGGTGGGGATGGATGGGGCTGCTGACCACAGAAGGTGATGTGAGCAGGGTGTGCTGACCCCTGGATAGCAGGGGTGAATGGGGTTTGGTGACTCGACAGCAGGGTTGACAGGATTTCTGACCCTGGGTGGATGGTGGGGGTGAGTGGAGTTTGGTGACTCTCAATAGCAGGGGTCATCAGGGTTTCTGACCCTGGACAGTGGGGGTGAGTGGGGTTTGCTGACCCTGAACAGTGGGGTTCAGCAGGGTTCCTGACCCTGGACAGCATGGGGCAGCAGCATTCCTCACCCTGGATACTGGAGGTGAGCAGGGTTCCCAACCCTTCGGTCCTCACTTCTCTTTGGCATCCTGTTCTCTAAATGAAAGTGGAAATAGCTCCTTCCTAGGACACTGATGGCACGAGCTGCTGTTTAATGCTCCTCTGCTTTGCTAAAAATAAATGAGGTAACTTCACAAAAGAAGAAAAACGTTATGCAAAGAAACCCCATGATCAGTGTAATTAGAGCTACATGGATGGGGAAGATTAGACTGAGGAGATGGATAGATGGCCTGGCAGCAGCAGGGGAAAGTCGCACCAGGAAAGGCCACAGGCCTCATGTGAGCCCTCACTGGGCTTCAGTGCAGCCCACCAGTTCCCAGAGCCCATTGCACACTCATATATGCAAACACACTTGCATGTTCAAGGCTCTGGCTAGCTGTCAAAACAAACTCCTGGTCTAAGAACACGGCCCATAGTTAAGGGCATCAAACCTCATACTTCAGCTAAGTTGCAGAGTTCTCAGAGCAGCAGCCTGTGGCCCCTGTCAGTCTCCACACACTTCTGTGAGCACTGGATGGCCAATGTCACCACAAAGTGGACAGGGAGGTAGCGGACAGGGAGGTAGTGATTGGGGGCCGAGGGCTGGAGCTGGCCTTGCCTGGTGCTGTTCTTGACTCTTTCGCAAACCCACTGCTGCATCTGGCTGCTGTGTTCCCACCCCTCCTGAGCTTGGCCTACGGCCACAGCTGTTCCTGCTGTCCACATCTCCTCTCTGCATTTGCTACTCCTTCTTGATCAGCTTTTTGAGATGTACATCAGAGGATTGAGAGTGGGGGAGGGGCCAGGCCCCCCACTCTGTGTGACAAAGCATGGTTGGCATATCTGTCCTTCCTTCTGGGTGCTTGTGGATGCTGTGGGCTAGAGCGGGGCCATTATGCCCACAGTGGGTGTCCAGGCTCTGGCCCTGACACCTCTCTTCCTCATTTCTTTCCTGGGGACGATGGGCTCAGGTGCTACTTTTGTAATTAGATCCCTGCTGTGGCTCTTCTCTCCTTTAACTGACCCGGATGAGAATGGCTTCCTTCACCCCAACCCTAACGCACAATGATGGGTAGAGGAACACCACCTGGAGACTCGGCCTTATCTTGGGAGCTCCCAGAAGGGCAGCTAGCGAACCCAACACCTACCTGGCTTTGGGTTTTGCTCAGTGTTTTTGCCTCAGTGTTATTTCAAAACAGTTTGTGTAACTGCACAGGGTTTCCACCTTTTCATTTTGTCAAGTAATACACTAAAAATGTTCACCATCATTTAATAAAATAAATGAACCTTCTAATGAACACAGAAATAGACAAGGACAGCTGCTTCCATGCAGCATGGCTCTAGAGGTATGAGCCAGAGAAACCAGCTATAAAAAGAAATAAAGCTTCCGAGTCAGGAAGGAGGAAGTGGGATTATCTCTGTTGCAGATGACATGATCTTATGCACATAAAATTCTAAAGAATCCTCAAAAGAGCTTTTGGAGCTAATAAATGAATTCAGCAAAGTTGTGGAATATAAAATCCACATTCAAGCTTCAATTGTGTTTCTAAACGCTTGTGACAAACAGTTTAAAAAGGAAATTTTTTAAAAATTTCACTTACAGTAGTATAAAAAGCAGATATTTAGGAATAATCTTAAGCAAAGAAGTGAAAGACTTGTAAAGTAAAACTGCAAAATTTTTTGGTACAGATAGAGGCATATCTTTAATTTGTGGATCTTAGAAGACAATATTTTGAGATAACTATTATTGAAATGATATATAAATTCTGTGCAATCTCTATCAAAATCTCAGTGATTTTTTAGTAGAACTAGAAAAAAGCTACCTTGGAATTCATATGAAAACTCAATGTGCCCCAGAGAGCCAAGGCAATCTTGAAAAAGAGAAAAAAATAGAAAGACATGCACTCCCAATGTCAAAATGACTGTAAAGCAGCAGTAATCAGACCATGCAGTTTCAGTGTAACAATGGATATGTGAATCAACGAAACAGGATACAATTTAGAAATAAATCTTCACATAAATCATCAATCATTTTCAGCACATGTGCCAAGGTCAGCAGTTAGATAGGGACAGAATTTTAACAAATAGTGCTAGGAAAACAGTAAAAGAATAGAATTAAACCCCTACCCAGCAGTATTAACTTAAGTTATTAACTTTTAGATCAGAAATCTAAATGTCGTCACCCCTTCCTCTGTGACCATGGCAGCTGTCCACTGTGGGATCTGATGGCCGTTTCTGTTCCTGCACAGTGTGTTCTTCTGTGTTCATTGTGGATAAATCAACAGGCTGTTCCAGCTACAGTGGCCTGCGAGCTGTCTGGCACAGGCCAAAAGGCTCTGTCTCTGCAGTCTGCTCTTGCTTCAGCGCCTGGTCCAGTGTGAGTGCATGTTCTTGGGCAGTCAGAGCCATGCTTGGCTTGGGCAGCTAATCAGGGATGTCAAGCTCAGCTTTCTTTGTAGCATCATCACGCAGGACTTGCTTGATATTGTGACCAACAGTATTGAGAGAACCTGTCACGTGCTGACCGCTGGGAAAAAGAAACTTCTCAGATGTGCCTTTGGGCCCGTGGCCTGCTGGGTTCCAAACACAGGGCCCACTTGCACTTTTTCTGCAGTGAAAGTTCTGAAAGCGGCCAAGGGACTCTGTGCCAGGCTGACAAACAGGATGCACTTGTCCATTGTGTAGTGCAGCCTGCATCCATGTGACTTAGGAACTGGCCTGTCAAATCTCATTAAACTTTAACCAATGACAGCTGGCGTTTAAGTAGCCACATGCGGTAAGTGGACACGCTGATGGATGGCTGGGGAAAGGACTATAATACTATCAACTTCTACAGTTGAATTTTAAAGGGAATTTGTGGGCTTGAGGAGGGGAGGTTGTCTGGAAGGAGGCAGAGGCAGAACTTTCTGCACCTGGTTTAATCCTCTTTCCTTTGCCACCTTCCAGCAGTCAGCAGAGCTGAGTGATGGCATAAGAGTTGAGAGACTCCTCGGTCTCACTTTCCACATGTGAACAGGCTGCGCAGTGGCTTCAGTTCCTGATTCTGTCTTGTTCCACTCCTGGTACCTGGGGAGCTGAAGAACTCCAGTTTTAATATCTTTCCTTGGTAGTGCTGAGGATTGAACCTAGGACTGTGCCTATGCCAAGCAGGTGCTCTCCATGGAGCTACACCTAGCCTGTAGTTTAATAATTTGAGAACAATGTCTATGGAACATTTAGGGCCTGGCTTGTGTCCTGGGAGTCTTTGCAGTTGCATCTTGGTGCAGAGACCTGGAAATCTGGAGGCTTCAGCATGTGGGCTTCTGGTCCCATTCTGGCCCCAGGTGGGGCTGGGAATCTGCCCTCTCACTTCCCTATGATTCTTCCACAAATACCTCCTTTAAAGGCACAGATCCCAGTGACTTCCCAGGGAGATCCCTGTGTCACTCAGCTGGGGCTGCCTGGACTCTGCGTGGTGTTTCGCTGGAACTGGTCAGGAATGGTGTCCTATGGGGAAGGTCTGTGCTCTTGATTTATTCCTATATGGTGGTTTTGAGATTGCTTTCATGGAGACCCTGTCCTAGTGCACTGCATTTGGAGCCAGCCACAGTGAACCACTGAAGAACAGCTTTTGTACCAGAGCAGAAGTAATTGTGAGATGCAGATGCAGAGCTGAACTTGAACAGTTTTTCTGCAGCTGCAATCTTGTCATGTCATTTCAGGCTGGATGGTCTTTAATTTGGGCTGAGACGTCCCCAGATGTTGGCTGCATCCCTGGCTCAGGCCCACCCTCTGTGGAGATCAGCTTTGCCATTTGTGGTGTCCATGGCCACCAAGGACCACGCTTGAGCCAGGTGTTTAAGTAGGTATGGCCCCTGCATAACCCTGGAATGACATCCTCTGGTGCGTGTGTGGGAAGATTTGGTGCTTTCCTGCTCTGCGGGGCTTTGGGCTCTGACTTCTGTCCTTTCCTCTGAGGTCCCTGCTCCCGCCTGTCTCCCACCAGCTGCGTGTGCTCCCGGTGGCTCCTTTCAGCCTGTCTTTGTGGGTGACACTCAGTGGGAGGACTGAGCTCATTCTGGGGATTCTCAGATGTGTATTGCCCTTCAGGAATCTTGTGAAATGAGCTACAGAACTGAACCTGGGTTCCTGAGTTTTAGGAACCAGAAGATGAGATTCAAATCAGCCAACTAAGAGGAGAGGAAGTGCATAGGTGAAGGAGCTGCAGCCCCTGTGACCATTCCTGTAGCCAGGCACAGGCCCTAGGGACATCACCAGGCGGTCTTAGTTTCTGTCTTGCTTGAGGACTCACCACAGCTCTGGTGGCAGCCCAGCATGGCCACAGGAAGGCTCTAGAACAGTAGCGCTGCCCCTATAGAAGCCAAGGCCTCTCAGTCGGCACTTGAACCTTGTATATAAGTTGTTTTTTCTAAATTAAAACTTCACTATTCAGGATTAATTGTGGTAAATAAGTGGGTCGCACTTTGGGCACTCAGTTATTAAAAGGTTTGCCATCACTACTCTAGTAGTGTCCTCTTTGGGATATGTTGGGGTCTCCCTGGCGCACCTGAGGGACTGAGGGCTGTGCTGTGATTGGCTGTGGGAGCTGATTGCCGGGCTGGTGCTGGTCATCATGGGTTCTGTGATTTCTCCTGCATAAAGGAGATCCCACCTGGCCATCGGGTGCCGTTCAGGTGGGTGCCTGTGTTGGTAGCTGCTCATGACTGGACCACATACCTGATGCACATTAGGTAAAAAGGAGAAGCTTACTTTTAGCTCAGAATTTCTTGAGGTTTGAGTCCGTGGCCCAAGGAGCCAAGGCAGAGAACACGAAGGGTATGGCGGGGCGCAGCTGCTGTCCTCAAGGGATCCGGGAAGCAGGGAAGGAGCCAGAGAGGACTGCAAGGAGCACATGCCGAGATCACATGGTGCAACCCACCTAGACACCAGGTAGCTGCTAATCCCCTAGGTGGCTGTCAATTCAAGCAAGATGTCGCCCGAAAGAGAACTGGGAGGCCAAGGAACACTTGAAGGGAATGGAACACATTTGTCAGGAAGTTACCATCCCATGGGACTTTGAGAGTCACAAGTGAGAAGACAACCTAGAAGGACTGGAACACTGGGATGGAGATAACGGAGACAGCAATGACTGCTTTGTGTTGATTCCCTGATCCCCACCCTTCCCTGAGGCCCCTGAAGATCCCTGATCTTGAGGTTGTCTGTGTATGGGCCTGTCCCCTGGGGCCAGTCAGTGTGCCCTCGGCTTAGGGTATGTCTCACTGTCCACGCCACTGTCACAGACACCAGGACTTGCTCTGGCTGTCCTGCCAGGCTTCAGCACTGAAGCCCCTCCCTCATCAACACATCCCTCCTAGTTCCCAAGTCTCTGAGGTCTGCTCTGTCCTTCAGTGACTCTTCTCTGGCCTGTGGATACAGGTAGTCCCTGTGACCACCAAGCCTTCATGCTTGTGACTGTCACTTCTGCCTCATCCCCTGGCAAATGCCCCTGGATCAGGGAAGTATGACTTATGTTTCCTGGGGAAGAAAAGGAAGTAGAGTGGCCCTGTGTCTTTCTGTCTAGCACAGAGCACCAGACCCAGCACGCCTGTCTTTTGACACTTGTCTCCATCCTGACATGACACAAGCAGAGGTATCTGGGGGGCTGAGTGTTCATGCTCAGAGACTCATTAGTGTCCTCTGTAGTCCCAAGGGGTGCTCCTGGCTGCAGATTGCCCTGTGCAAGTCCCACCATGTCTTACTACTGAGCATCTGTGATAGTGTGCTGCAGATGTGTTCCTACTGGGGTGTTTCTTCTCAGGTGTCAACCTGGATGGGGGTTGTGGGTCTCTACACACTCCTCAGGAAGAGCGTCAGCTTTTTTTTTTTTTAAGGTTTTTTGAGACAGGGTCTCGCTTTGTGGTTCAGGCTGGCCCTGAGCTCAGCCTCAAACTCACATCACAGCAATCCTCCTGCTTCTGTCTCCTGAGTACTGGGATTACAGGTGTGAGCCACCACGCCCGGCACTGTGGTACGTGGTGCTGGTTGCTGCTTGGGTGAGTTTCCACGCCCAGTATTGTTATGTGATTACCAGGGATTGAACCTGGGTCCTTGTGCTTGCAAGACAGGCGCCGGAACCACTGAGCTATATCCCCGGCCCAAGCATCAGCTGTTAACACTGTGGTGTGGGTCCTGCAGCGCTGTGGGTCCCATGGGCTCCTCCTGTGGGTGTTGGCCAGCCTCCATCTGCCCTGGCTCTGTGCATCAGTATGAAATGGGCACCATGTGCACACTGGGGTAGAGGCTACAGCTCTGAGCTAGTTGCTGCATCTCCAGGCCACCGCCTTGGGGCTGACACCTCTGCATGTAGCAGATGAGACAGGTAGACTCCTGGCGCCCCAAGTGGCTAGTTCGCAGTGGTGGCACCTGGCATTGGTTGGGCTCTTGCCAAACAGTGCCCCACCCTGGTGATGTGGGCCAGTGTGTCCTTCCTTCTCCAGGCTGAGCCTTCTTTGTACGCACAGAACTGTTTCTCTATTTCATATGTTCATTACTTTCTAGTCCCCGAGAGTGCTCTAGCCTATCCTTGCCAAAAATGGCCCAGCAGGAAGAAGACAGTCACAGTCGCCATCCTGTGGAGAAGCAGAAGACAAGAGCCCTCATGCCTGAGTGGTCAGGCACAGTATAGTTTTGTTCTTGGTATCAGGGCCTTTGGTGGCCTCCACTGCCCCTGGGAGGTTCCTGTGGAGCTACCAGTACACAGAGTGGCATTTGTGCTCTTGGACACTTCCTGCTCCTCCTTTCACTCCCAGGAGGTACCAGTGGGTGGGTGGGGAGAGACACAGTACATGGTGACATTTGACAAGAGTATTAGAGTAACACGGGGCTCCCAGAGAGATGGCTAAGGAGCTGTCACATGAGTGCTGCAGCTTTGGTCTGGTCATGTTTCTTCCTTGCAGAGACCAAGGCTTGTCATGACCCAGTGCCAGGGTGGTGCTGAGTCCTTCCCGGGATGCCATGATGGCCGGCTGCTGCCCTCTGCTCGGCTTCCTAGGGCTTCTGTGCTCCATCCCAGTGTGGTGCTGGGTCTTCGGTTCCTCATTCCCCTCTTGCTTTTTTCATGTTTTTGATTTTTCCTTTGTTTTCATTTTTATTAATACAGATGAATTCAATCTTGGCATTGTGTGTGTCAGTTTAAAAGCACTGTATTGAGATGCAGTCAGCATACTGTGTAGCTTACTTCGTGCTGGATCTGAAGGCTTTCAATGCATTTAGGGTCTTGTTTCCATAACTCCAGAAAATTATATCACATGCATCCTTTTTCCATTATGTGAACATCATGCATTTTATTGGTTGTTTTCCCCAGCTTTTGGCAATTATGAATGATGCCCTGCAGATTTCTCTGTGTGAGCTTGTGTCTCACGTTCACATTGCACGTGGGTGCACTCTAAGAGGGGAGTTGCTGGGCCATGTGACAACTGTGCCCTCAGCGACCTGCCAGCCTGTCCTCCATGGTGGTTGTGTCAGGTCTCAGTGCCAGCAGCACATGGGAAGCCTCACTGTCCTCACCTCGCTGTCACATTGTCCCTGTCACGCAGCCCTCCTCATGGGCAGTTCTTCTGAGTTGGGAATGACGCAGTTCTTGCCAAGAGAGCGGGTGTGAGTCAGGACCTTGTCCCTCGATGTTTCCTGGTGACTTACCTCACTTTCCCAAGCCCAACTTTACCTGTCTGTAAACAAGAGAAAATGATACCACCCACTGATATCTGAAGGGAGCGATGAAGGGGTGTGAAGTGGGCCCCACCTGGTGTGATCAGTGAGGAGAGGCTTGTCACTGTTTATAAGGGACCCACCCACCAGTCTCTGATGCTCCTGTCCACTTCTCTGCCTTTCTTCTGGGCTGGTACATAACTCGCTGTAGCCCTGGGGAACCTGGCATTGTCCTGGTGAGCAGAGGTTAGGTGATGGGCCCAGAACTTTCCCTGGCAATGCTTCGAGTGTCGTTGAAACAGCCAAGCCTCTGTTATGTACCTATAAACCAAGGTAACAGTGCAGACTGTGTTGAGGGTGACTTTGTTGAGCCAGATGCCCCAGACAGGAAAACTGACCTGCAAGATGTTCCGATACCAGGACAGAGTGTGGAGCCCTGAGGTGACCTGTGCTGAGGGGAAAAACTAGGGCATACCCAGGGACAGCTGGAGGACAAAGAGGGCAAACAGGGAAACCCAGGGCACAACTGGGCACAGCCAGGGACAGCCAGGCGCAGGCAGGGAACCTCTAGAAAGGTGACACTGGGGGACGGTTAAATATTACAGACCCAGCCACAGCTGCAGTTGGTGTAAAAACAAGTTAAAAGTAAACATAAGTGAAAGACAAAATACACACGGGGGAAATATGAATGCAGTACATGCCAACTGCTTTGGAACAAAGAATCTGTTAAAAGTGGTTGTTTAAAACTGCCAAGCCCTGGTCATGTACAACAACAGAAGAAACAGACAGAGATAATTCCTCAAGAGCAATGGATGATAATTAGTGCGAGAAGATGTCCCTCACTTGAAAGCATGGGAGATGCCTGATCACAGAGAGATGCATTTAAAAACATGAACAGTCATTTCTCAGGGTGGTGGGTGATGGTTTGGGGACCAGCACCACAGACAAGACCGCTAAAATGTCTGTGTCTTTTGGTTTGGTGTTACACTAGGGATCCACTGCAAGATCAGCTACACTAGGGACCCACTGCAAGATCAGCATCTTCAGAGTAAATCCCAAGCAGATGCCTACTCTGTAGTTTCATTTTAGAACGACACAGTAGAACCAGTGGGTTACAGTCCAGTGTCCCTGCTGGCTCAGTGCTGTCCAACAAACCTAGGGCCATGTAGCATTTGAAGTGATTTTCATGTTCCAAGGAGAAGTTTCACTCTTAGAAACAAGACTGAGCACCAGTATTAGTTTTTAGAAAATCTTAAGCCCCTGCGCAGAGAAGAAGCTGGTAGACACAGAGGAGAGTCTCTCTCTGGAGTCTGTGGCCAACACAGTTTGGGGACAAGCTGGGATCGGGAAACTGACTAGCACTGCCTGGGTCCTCGCCAGCTTTGGCTTCCCTAGGGCTCTGAACCAGGAGCTACATGTGCCCTGAGGCCTGGGAAGTTGGTTTCCATAAGTGATTTCCATTGTTTCCATCTCCTCACACAAATGAGAGAAGTTTATGAGTCCAGGTCTGGGCTTTTGCCCCTCCCCCAGGCAATAGTTTTCAGATCAGATGAACTCAGCTGTTCTGGTTTTGGCACTGAGGTCTGAACAGGGTGGGTGAGTGTGGAGGCCCCGGTTTACTAGCTTAAACCTGGCCACAGGGTGGGTGGTGTTGGTGTTGGGTATTTCAGTGTTGGGGGGAGAATGGGTTTAGGGGAGGGCATCGCCAAGCACTACATCTTAGACAAAGACAGAAGAGGGAGGAGCCGGCAGGGGCCCTTGCGTGTCTCTGGTAGAACTGGGTTCCCAGGCCGCCTGCCTAGCGTCCCTGGCACTTCATGTCATGGAAGGCACCATGCACAGCACCACCCAGAACTTCTGCCATCTTCCTGGGCCTGGGAGAGTGAGCTGACGCTGAGGGGACCAATGAGTCTTGGGAGTCCTTGTGCTTCCAGCTTCTCTACAACTTCTCTTCCACTCGTGGCAGGGATCCAGGCTTGTCTCTGTCTCCTCTTCTACAGGAGCCCTGCGTGTCCCAGGTACCTCCTCTGTGCCTCAGTGTCCTTATCTGCAACTCACTCTAGGATTAGAGGTCCGTCCAGATCTGGTGAGGGAACATCTGCCTCAGAGACCTGCAGGACTCGCTGGGAAATGGGTTTTCCCTGAAACCATTTTAAGGCCTTAAACTTCAGCTTTTCTGGTCTCCCCATTGCCTACTCTCCACTGTTGGACTAATTATGTACAGAAACTCAAGAGGCCATTTTCTGTTTTCCCTGTCACCGTGTCCTCTTGGGCCTAAGGTCCCTTGCCAGGATCTTCAGCTCCCTGGGCACTCTCTCCTATCCACCACACCCTCTTCCTATTATCCCATCTCTGTAATGCATGTCCCAACAAACCCAGGTCTCCTTGTCCACCAAGAACTCTGTGGAGCTCAGGAAGAAATCACAGCAATTGCTGTTTGCTAGAAGTGGCCTCTATCTTAAACTCTAAGAATATAAGCCCTCAGTGTCTCACAAGCAAGTCCTGTCTGTGATCTCATGACAAAAGACAGGCTTGTACTTCTGCATGCTGCGAAGCAGACGCTGAACAGCAGCTATCTGCCTTTGACTCAGCATTTCCACCTTATGAACGTGAAAAAAAATGATTCATTTGAAAACAAGTTAGTGACTATGGTAAAGCTGTGGAGTCCAATGAATTCTGTGTCACACACCAAGGTGGCAGGTATGGGGATGTTCCCATGGAATAGGAAAGTCCCACTGGAAGTCTGTGTAGGATGGGTGTCTGTGGACTCAGAGGGGAGATGCCCTGTGCTCACCTGGCGGTCACCGCAGAGCTGGAGGTGATGGAGTCAGTGTGGGTACTGTGAGGGTGGCCAGGACGGCCACATTTAGGGGGCTCCAGTTCTTAGCAGCATTCTGGAGGGCACTGACATTCCTGTTGTCACTTCGCGTAGACTTGGCTGAAAGCCAGGGATAAAAAGGGCCATGGAGATATAAATACAGGTTGAGTCCAGGCAGCAGTGAGCAGGACCAAGGCAGCAGCTCCTGGGGAGAGGAAACCAGGGAGATGAAGCCAGGGGCACCTAAAGGGCATGTGCCTGGTGGGAAGTGGGGCTGGAGGGGACACGTGTGATCCCTGTGTATGGAGACATGATGCAGAGGCCATAGCTGTCATGATGAACAGAGAAGTACACGGTGAGCTGGCTCCACTTCAAAGGTCATGTTTCCAACTAAAATCATGCATGTTCCTGGGGTCCATCTTAAATGACAACCGTGAAGACTGACAGCTCCCCATGTGCATCACAGCACCTCACAAAGGGGACTCGGGTCTGCACAAGGCCGTTTTTTGATCTGCACCTGAGCCCTAACTTTCTGTCTGAGGATAGAGAGGGTCAGAGTGGGGGCACCTGAGCTAGAGGGCATCAGTGGCAGGTGGATGAAGGGCAGTGGAGACTGGGTGAACCAGGCCAGGCCGAGGGCTGGGAGAGCAGCGCCTTGGGCTGGCCAGTGGGCACCCCCTCTCCGCCCACCTCATCCCCAAGCGGAAGCTGTCAGACCCTCCTGGGTCCTTGTGGGAGGGTGTCTTCTTTCCTATTGGTCCTGGCCTGCCTCAGATGTTGATGCAAATGGTGGCTTCCAGGACCTGAAGATTTAGTGGATTCTCTGTGGCTATTTCTCTGCTTTCCTTATTCTGTTGGAAGGTTATATTATTTACGGACTGCGAAACAATAGATTCTAATCCCAGCTAGAGAGAAAACACAGGGGTGCATAAAACATTCAGGAAGCATAGGAATTACAAGGAAGCATTAGGCAGAAGCTTTCTCAGGGAAATGTGCACATTGTGCATCTAGGAACAGCTCAGCAGGGCCAGGCATGCGGCTGATTTGTGGCAATGCATAAACCTCTGTAATGTTAAGGAAATAAAGGCTCTATTAAGTCTTTAGGCAAAACTCTCAGTGCCAACGAATGCATTTCTGTCCTCTTGAGGCGTTGGAAACACCCTAAACAGATGTCAAACTGAAACTGGAAATTAAACGTATAAGGTCCTAAGCTGTGTGGAAGTATGTTTTTAGGGTGAGAGTGGTTCCTCCAGTAGTTGCTACAGAGGAGCTCCGGGGGCCATGGCAGCCAGGAACAGTGGGCTGTGAACAGTGACTAGCCCTTCCAGTTCACAGCCCCGCGACCTGCCTCTTCCAGCGCAGGCCCCGCCTCCTAAAAGCTAGCCCACTGTGGCTTCATCAGTGGTTTAAGTGCCACCATGGTTCATTCACCTTCCACACGCAGGAAAATTTGGGGGGACATTTTAGCTCTAAACTGTAACAGTTAGAGATATCTCACCAGGATTCTGCGGGACAGACAAGAGGAAGAAGTCCACATCATGCAGATCCTCAGGTGGCCTATGGCCTGAGACCTCTCTCTGCCACTGGTCCCAGAACAACTGTCCCTGTGGAAGCCAGGGGAGGTCTCCCACATCTTCCCAGCACCACAAGTGGGCTGTGCTGCAGTGTGGGCACAATTAGCCGCAAGACAAGGCTGGCAGCTTGGCCTGGACCGGGGCTTTCAGCCCCTGAGCAGGTGCTGGTGTCTCTCCTGCTGTCCTCATGAGATAAAGTCAGTCCTGGGGCCCTGTGAATCACCTGCCCAGGGCCCATGGCTGGTTCCATCCGGCCGGCTCACAGTGACAGCAGGAGGATCGAGCCCGGGGCTCAGCAGGGCTCCTGAGGTAGGGACCTTGTCTTTTGAGGCTTAGCTCCTGTGCTTACTGAGGTTTCCCAGGTCTGCTTGAGGTGAACCCGGGGCTGAAACTTTCCCTCTGCCAGCCCCCCACTGGTGTCCACTGTGCTCTGGTGACCTCACATTCCTGTGGTGGTTTCGAAGTATGACTACTCTACTCTCCCTGGACAGACCACCGACCATTTCAGAGAAGAACCAAAATCAGCTTTATTTCCAGAGGGTTCAGGGGATTCAAATCTTCTTGGAAGCATCAAACAGAAGTTTACACTCATTTTTATACCTACATATTTCTATGGGAGAGGGAAATAGCAACTGTAGTCCCTGGAGAAATGGTCATTAATCTAAACATAATCACATAAGCAGAGGGCCAGTGAAGGGGGAGCAGGAGGCTGGCAGGGCTTTCCCGGATCACTTTGCTGGAGTGCGTCTGCACTGCAGTAGTGACCATAGTTACAATATACCTTTCTCAGCAAGCACTGTTGTGCAGTTAACCCATAGTTGGCATTTTCACACTTGGATACAGATTTCACCCTCAGTTTTGTCTGGAAACTCAGACCATCTGAGCTGGCAGTGTGTATTAGTTCTCCTATGTGAGTTGATCATTTCTTTTCATGTGTTAATTAGAAATCTAAAGTGAGCTGGTTTTTATTTTTCTTGGACAGTCTTGACTCCTAGACTTACAGAAGGAGCATGAGGTCTGAGATACGTGGTCAAGGCTATCTGTAAGACACTGTGCACTTGCCTTGTCACTCAGGTGATATCAGCTCATCAAGTTTCCCTTCAGAGCTGCTTAATGGAGTTGGGAGAGTCATTGTAAGTCTTCATTTTGGCCACATCCCCCTGATCGGCAGGCTTTCTGGTTAAAGTTTCCCCAGGGACTCTCAGATCTTCTCCGGAGTTGGTAAATCCCAAAGTTGAGGCCTCTTAGCTCTGGGCTCCAGAGTGCTTACGCAGTCCTGAGCAGTGTTTACTGACTCAGGGCCCTCCGAAGAACAACGTTTAAAGCCTATGCCCTGGAGCAGTCTTGCTCAGTTCACACAGTGTGCAGTGTGGTTAGGTCTGTGTCCAGTGAGTGGTCACCTTTTCTATGCCCATGTGACCCCATCCAGTGGGATGGGTGATTAGAATGAGCTTCCCTGGTCCCTTCAGACTGCTGTCCTTAAACTCCAGGATGGAATGGCCTGCAAGAAATAGGTACTTACTTCCTACATCGCAGAACTGTAAAGTCTGAGGCCAGTGCCTGCATGGTTTGTGTCCACTGGTCCCTAGATGGTGCCTTCCCAGGCGGCTTTGCGTGGTGGGAACAGTGGGGTTGGATGTCTCTGCCTAGAGGACTGGGGTGGGGAACCCTGTGCTGCAGGGAGCTGGCCGGTCTCTGTCTGTTGGGCCCCATAGCTGTTGTGTGGAGATAGGACTCCTCCCCGCTATATACATAAACTTTGTTTCGATTTTTTGTTTTTACTGTCAAATTTTTTCTTTCCCTTCTTTACTTACCTCTACTCCCTTTCTCTTTTCCCCTTGAACATTTTCTTCCTGTTTCACAATACCTACTATACACTGTGGATCTCATTTATACCTTTAGTCTCTCATACTGGAGAGTACAGTATTTACATATTTGTGTCCTATTTGTTTCACTTATGAGTGGGGCCTCCGGGTACCTTTATTTAAGTAAGTGTGTAATTTATAATACTTTATGACTGAGTAGTACTCCATTTGATATAAAACCACATCTTTATCCAATCTCCAGTTGATGGGC
>PVIR01003094.1:0-24519 GCA_004026965.1 Petromus typicus
GGTCTTCCTACCCAGGAGCAAGGTATGTCTTTCCATTTTTGGATATCATCTTCTATCTCCTTTTTCAGAGTGCTATAGTTTTCAGAGTAGAGGTCTTTCACCTCCTTTGTTAGATTGATTCCTAAGTATTTTATTTTTTGGGATGCTATTGTGAAAGGGACTGACTCCCCAATTTCTATCTCAGTGGGTCTACTGTTTGCCACACTTTCTAATTTTAATCAGTCTTTCAAAGAGTAGGCCATAGGTTTATTCCAAGATATGATGGTACTTTGTATTTTTATATGAAGTAACAATAGTATAACAGACAACCATTAATGATAGTACCCATAAACCAAACATCCACACTTAAAATATATGTTATCATACCTTTTTCAGATTGTCTGTGAAGGAAAAAAATTAACAAAACTAAAGATAACCCTACCACACTGCCATCATTCTTGGGCTTTTCTGCTATCCTGAAATTTTCCGGAGTCATAGGTGGCCCTCTGGTTGGGCTGAGTAACTGGCTTAGAGTAAACAAAAAAGGGTCCTGTGGACAAGGGACAGATGCTATTAGTTCCATACAGTTAAAACATTTTATGTTTAAAGTATGATTTGAGAGCTAAGGTTTGAATGTGTCCCTCAAAGACTATATACTGGGAACTCCATCTTCCAGTGTAACAGTGTTGAAAAATTGGACTTTCAAGAATAGTTAGATGTCTCCATGACTGGGCTGATGCCATTATTACAGGTCTGTGTCTGCTATAGGAGCCAGCTTTGCCCTATCTTGCTCTTCCTCATGTACTGTCTTGTTATATGTAATTACTATGGTGGGATGACATGGTATGGAGGGCCTGTACAGAGGCCAGCCTCTTGATATTGGTCTTTCCAGGCTTCAAAACTACAGGAAATAAATTCATTTTTATAAATCACCCAGTGTCTGGTATTCTATCTTAACAACACAAAATGGACTAAGATATTTAGTGTTTAGAATATTGTTTTAAATGCTTGGCATGTATATTAATGGTACCATATGATATTAGTCTATGCAAAAGTTTTTATTCAGTTTGACAGTGTTCAGTATTTATTCACATTTATAGATATATGATAGTTACATTATTCAATCATTCAATTTCAATTTCTGCTGTTCAATAAACTTTTGTTTTATCAATAAATCAAGGTTTATTGATCCATACTCCTATTAATAGATGATTATTTTATGATATTTTGCATCATAGACAGTGCTGCAACAAATATATTTGCACATATTTAATAATAATGTGCATAAAAGTTTCTTCAGGAAAGTAGTTCTCAATAGACGGCACGAATATTTGCCAATATCTGGAAACATTTTTGCTAGTTACATCTGGGTAGAGTAAGCTACTGGGATACTGTACCTGGTGGACAGAGACCAGAATTTCATAGTATAAAAAAGACATTTCCTCCTAAATTAATGCATAAGAATAGGTTCAGTTCTGGTTCTGTCAGCATCATCATAGGGTTTTACAAGCAATTTAATACACATTTTCTCTTTATTTTGAAACTTACCCTATTAGTGGATAAAGCATATGACTGAAGGATCTGATTGGTAAATAGTTTATGTAAATGAAGTCCAGCAGTCATTTGCCAGACTTTTCTCTAGCCTACTCATGGTAGTATCATTGGGTCTAGGTGGTTGCATGCTTTCTTTTGATTTAATACATATCTGGACTTGGACATAACTCTTGAGGCTTTTCTAGCCATAATGCTTAAAGTCAATTTTATAGCACTTCCATTTAGCCTGGCAATAGAATACATATGTTAAGGATTTGACTTCCATTTTTTTAACCATCAATTTTTTTCCCTTCCTTACTAGTCCCTACTGATGCCTTTCCCTCAATAATGAATGTGATCATAATATATATTATATCATATATACAATAATAATATAATATAATAATATATGACATAATAATATATAATTATATAATATACAATAACATTATATTATATGATATAATAATATATATTATTATATCATATATACATATATACATATATGTATATATTTATATATGTGATGTGCCAATAAAATCAGCTAAAAGAAAAGGAATGCATGTTACACGACTTCAACTCTAGGGACAGTCAGTGAACTTGAATGTGAACTTAAGTCTAATAGCATTATTTCAGATAGGCATGCCCTAAAAGTTATTTTCTCAATTTTTTTCTAGTCATCTGTATCCATTAAGTTCAAAATTTTACTACATTTCATGTCATGAATGCCAAATTTGGGCCAGGGATTTAGCTCAGTGGTTCTGGCACCTGCCTTGCAAGTGCAAGGACCCGGGTTTGATCCCCAGTAACCACATATAACAATACTGGGAGTGGAGACTCACATCCACTGACAATCAGAGCCACAGACCACAGTGCTGGGTATGGTGACTCACGCCTATAATCCCAGCAGTTAGGAGGCAGAGGCAGGAGGATTGCTGTGAGTTTCAGGCTGAGCTCAGGGCCAGCCTGAACTACAAAGTGAGATCCTGTCTCAAAAAAAAAGTGCCACTTCACATGATGTATACTAAAATGGGCTCTCTTTAGTGAAATAAAATATTCAAGTGAAGACATTTCAGGGTTTTTTTTTTTTTTTTTTTGGAAAACAGTTCTCTCTTTATGTATGCAGTTTAATTATTTTTGTTGCCTTTCTGCTGTGAATTCTAATGAACTTGGGTTTTGATTGCCCCCACCAGGGAGTTAGAAACCTCTCAAAGTATCTTAGAAGTCTACAAGCTTCTCTGCTATGCTTACCACTTCCCAAGGCACTAACAATATTGGAAATAGATCTTAATTATATTGTGACTTTGTTGACCAATAGTAGTACTATAATACATTCAGCACTGAGTAGTTTATTCTGACAGTTTCATTACCAGCCCGAGAGTTCTAGTTGGTTGATGTGGAAGTCAAGTTTTTTCTTTTTCTCGTTAAGTGTGATGGTTTCATGCATAAATGAAATAAAGTCTTCATCCATGAGAGTGTGCTTTGATTTCTCTAGCTTTAAATAGTAAAGTAGTGGTACACTCATCCATCCATCTATCCATTCATTCATTCGGGTTTAGAATCTTACCTCAACTGAGTATGTGAAGTTGCCTCAGATTGGACTTTCTTATATCTTCTTTATCTGGTTGTTTCCTATTATAAATCCTAGGCCCCTCCTAAAATATCTTCTTCCCACTTAGGAATAGCGTTTTCCACCATAGAATGCTGTTGCTTATCAGCCTGGATTCATATTACCAGGATCCAAATCATAGTTCCATTCCCTACTTGCTCTATGATCTAAGTAGTTTATGTATTTTCTCTGAGTTTTATTTTCTCATCTGTTAAATGGAGGCAATAAGAGAGTTACCTCATACAGTTGTTGAGAATATTTTACATATATATTCAGCAAGTAGTTACTGAGTGACCATTGTACATTTGCCAGCTGTCTCACGTGCTGGAGATAGAGTAATTAACAGAACGAAATTCATACCCTGCCAGAGTGAGATAAAAAAATAAACACGTAACATGATATGTGGCCTGACAGTATTATATTAGAAGGGGAGGATGGATATAGACTGAAAAAAGATAAAAATGCAGAGAAAAGCAAAGAATGTTTGAAAGGAACATGTGAGTGGAATGGGACATTAAGATTCGTTTTGGCCACAATAGTTATGAGATCATTACTTAAATGAAGAAACCGAGCATGTATGTGTGTAGGGCACTGAATTTTTACCCCATGAAATGCACTTTGTTTGAGACAGGGTCCGGCTCCAAACTGTCTTTGACTTCACTAAATAGCTCAGGCTGGTTAAACTCACAGAGATCCTCCTGCCTTAACTTCCCTAATGCTGAAATTAATGGTGTGTGCTGCCACATTTGATTTAAAATCCATATGTCAAAGTTTTCACAATGTGGCTATATTTGAATATAGGGCATTTAAAGTCATATGGTTGAATTAAACCCAGAAACCCAGTATGACTTGTGTTTTTGTAAGAAATGGATATTCAGAGCCAGAAAGATGTAGATGGAAGATCAAGAGGATAAAGACAGCTCTGTCTGTAGAAACCAAGAAGAGAGGCCTCAGAAGAAATCAATTCTGCCAATATATTGATTTGAGACTCCCATGAAAGGACATATTTCTGTCAATGAAGTCATCTGTAGGACAATTCCAACGAACTAAAATGATTTGAATAACTGAGTCAGCAGCTGGTTTAGGCCATCTTCTCTTACAAAGTTCCTGACCAGAGCAAATCAAAGAGATCACCAATGAAGATGTGAGGCCAGAGGATGGAAGAGGTTAGATAACCTGATACTGAATACTCTGATCCAGACAGTTCAGGGCAATTAAGTGGAGTCAGCAAGGGAAATGGAAGAGGAGCAGTCTATACGATAAGAGGCAAGCAGAGTGATACCCAAGAAGACAAGTAAGTGAAGGAATTATTTCAAGAAAAAATTGCAGGGATCAATTTGGCAAACCCACCTGTGAACTGAGCAAGATGAGTACTATGAGTGGTTTAATTAGAAATGGCACCTTGGAGACAGATGGTGGCCTTGGCCACAGTGATTTCAGTAAATGATAGGGATAAATGAGCAGTGGTCTTCTGAGAAGAAAGGGACTATGTGGAGAAAATGAATAAAGCAACTCTTTTATGGCTAAATTCACACATAAACATAGTGTTCCTTCAATGTTAGTTGCTATTTTTAATAATCTTATTACTGTTGTTATTTAGTTGCTGGTTGCAATCACAGATATGCACAGAGAATTAGAATAGATTTAAAGGAGATGAGAAGTAGAAGAGAGAAGATAGAAAGACGTAGTTTATTCTGGTCAGTTAGCCAGGTGAAACAAGAACAGAGTTTCATTATGTTCTATTCTGACAATGTGGCATTTCTATTTAGAGATATTTTAGTTCACAGAGCACTTTCATATACATGATATTACATAACTTTCTCAACAGCTCTTTGAAAGTGACATCATAAGCTTCATTTGACAGATGAGAAATTCTAGGTTCTAGAACATTCAGTGACTGGTTTATTGTCAGACATTGAGAAATATTTAGGCTTCTCCTTTAATTAATTCTTTCTGTGACTTCAGTATATCTATACTTCAATTATTTGAATGTTGCCTCCTCTGGAATGATTATTGCCCAGTAATTCTCTTGCAATCTATTCATTATTTCTCTCACACTCTATTCATTATTTCTCTCAAAAGAAGTATTAATATGGTGTGAAAAATATTTTTGATTTTTACATGAAGGATTTATCACCATTGTTACATAATATTGTAATGAAAGTCACACATATTTGGCTCTTCAGTTCATTAAGAATTCTGTATAAAGAAAGTCATAGAAATTTCACTTTGATATAATTCTTAGAAGGATTACTTCAGTTAAGTAAAATAAAACAAGTCAGTTTTCATCATTTCAACAAACCCAGGAAATTTGGACCAGGTATAAAGGCTGAGAAGCATTTAGGGTGCCTCATTCGTGGTTGGCATAGGTTTTAGGCAAGCAGCAAGTGGCCCAGATGGTCAAAGATGGCTACGTCATGGCTAGAGATGGAGTAACACCTCACAGTAATCAAAAGAGTTTAAAATGTTTTATATGGAATTTCTCTCTCTACAAAGAGGCAGGCATCTTCAGCCAAGTGGCTAAATGAGCAACAACTGTGTTTAGGAGGCAAGATATATAGATAGAACTTGCTTGAGGCAGGCACCAAGGGATTGGTTTTAAAAAAGCAATTACATTTAGGGAGTTTTCAATACACTGTGGGACTGCTAAAGAAATTGTCTCCATCCATAACTGTTAGCATGGAAAGACTAACCCATAATGCCCAAAGGAAGGGTACTTGCTCACTAATGTGCCTTTCAGGTTCTGTAACTGCATGGAAATTCCTTTAAAAGCTGTGCATTTCACAAAATGTAGTAATTGCCTTGAGGTATAATGAATTATGGAAGATGGGTAATCACAAAGGAAGACCGTAAAGGAGAAGAAGATGACCAGAAATCTCATTGTTTCCAATGATCATCAAAAATAGGTCAGAAAACAAGTTCTGCTTTGATGTTGGATATTTCTATTTTCAAGGAATGCTGTGTAATGAAGTGTAACCTGAACAAATATAAACTAGACTCAATAAAGAGTCAGAGGACTGGTTTGAGGAACAGTGTGAGTTGAATCACTTTTATGACGTTTCAATAGAGTCTCAGTTTGAACAGTTTCTGTATGATTTTTTCTTAATGATCCTTTTCTTATAGTCTGATTAGTCTATTAAATAAGATGTACGCAGGTGACAATGATATTGATTAGTACTTATGCTCATTTCTTTTTTGAAAAAATTAATGGCATCTTTGTCATGCATCCAGCGGTAGACAATATGAACAGAGTAGTGGCTGGAGGTTGTACAAAGCCAGTTCTGTTACTGGGTTCATTGCTTTCTGGACGTACAATTTTGGCCTTAGTTAAGCTTCAGTATTTCTATCTGTAAAAATGGAGTGATAGTACTGTTTTATACTGTTGTCATGAGGATATAAGAGGAAATATATGCCAAACTCTGGGTGCATTTGAGGTAAGTAAGGGCTACTATTATTAGCTCCTAAGTAGTCATCAAATGTCTGGAAGATAATGTGTGTGCATGTAATGGGAGGCAGTTGCTTTTGGCTCCTGGAGAAATTAGTTCTGCTCTGGGTGAAATTAGATATATGGCAAGAATTATTTAGTATGAGTACTTAAGAGAAGCTGAAATTCTTGATTTTTCTCTTACTTATGACCTTCATCCTTTCTCACCAAGAAAAGTTTTAATGTCTACCATTTGTGCAGTCTCAAGATTCAAATAGACAGGGGATCCAGGACTCCATAGAATTCACTGTGCTTCTTCCCCTTCTCTATCTCTCTCTCTCACTTTATCTCTGAGAATGTTTTAGACTCTTAACTATGAAGATGGCTATCTCTTCTAAATCACTTTGAAGATGTCTTGGCTGGATCATCAGTTAACATGGGCCTGTTCCATCTGATATGCACCGCATCCTCAAGGATGTGCTTTGTAAGCTCCTGGGTTAAGTTAACAAGTAGATGAAAATTCATCTGCAGTTCAGCTGCCAAAAAAGGTAATTACAATTTTGGGTTGAAAAATCCTCCACAAGCTGCTTGTGTGACTTATATGTTTCTCTGGGCAGCATCACTCACCAGCTGGCTTTTTCTTGTCAGCAATGTACACTGCTTACCTTCCACTTAAAAGAATAAATATTCATTAAGAAAATGGCAACACAGCCAAGTTTGGGGGCATGACTAAACCTGTAGTGTAGCTTGTTCTTCCTTGAGACAATCTCCTAATAAGGATGGGGATATATTTAGAACACACACACACACACACACACACACACACACACACACACACGTACATGTATATGAGTATAACATTTAAACATTTTTTAATGTTTTGCCTAGAGTGAAAGAAATATCTCTTTCTTAATACAGAACATAGAAAGAAATGCATCAATTTCCTTTAGGTCTAACATCTGTGAAAGGTTGATAAGCTCACAGTAAGCACTGATGTAGAGAAATCTACACCATTTTTGAAGAGAGCTCTAAATTCACTGTGCTCTGTTTCTGCTCATAGCATCAACTCAACTGCTACTGTATAAGTGCATATAAAATCTCTTTATCTACATGGAGATAATTTAATGCTTATGTTCAGTATTTAGGTGAATAACTTCAATGAGCCTTTCATTTCATTTTGGCTTATCATATGCCAGGGACACATTTCTAAACCAGCCTACAAAACATTTCCTCTTGATAAACCAATATAATTTAGTCAGTTATCTGAAGCAACTATATTATTCTTCTGAACTCCAATGAATACATAGGGAAGAAATGATAAGAAGAGAAGAAATTTAAAAGGAAAAATAATTTTCTCCCTAATTTATTATGAGTTCTTAGCTAGAACTCCCTGTAGCAAAAGACTAACAAGAAAAAAGCAAACAGAAGCCCAGTACCTCCTGTAAACCTGGGTGATAACTCAGAGAACTGAGTAAACTAGTAGAGAAAATCTCAAAGAGTTGTTTGAAAGTTAAGATTTAAGTACTATTGTTTTCTCAAGCAAATAGAGGTGGAGAATCAGGCCTGAATAAGATGGTATGTCCACGAATCACACCATGAAAGAAAGAGCAGGTCTGTTATGCAGATTTCAGCTGCTTCCTTCTCTCTTGGTTGAAGGATTAATGGCTTAGTCCCAATAAATGTGGATTTCCTTTGTGATGCTATGGTTTGGATCTTAAATGTCCCCCAAATGCCATTAGTTGAAGGCTTCCTTGCCAACCAATGACATGACTGGAAGGTGGTAGAAAATCTAAGGTCATGCAGCTTAGTGGAAGAAAGTGGGATGGCTGGCACCCTGACACCTTCCCTCTGCTCTCTGCTTCCCGGCCTCCATGCGGTGAGCAGCCTTCTTTGACGCACACTTCCACCATAGTACACAGAACAGTGTGGCTAAAAGGACCATGGCTGAAATTTCTGAAATCATGAGCCAAAATAAACATTTTTTTCTTCAACTTGTTTATTTTAGGTATTTTTTTTTTACAGTGATAGAAAGCTGACTTACACAATAAATTTTCACAAAACAGTAACTTTCTGGAATTGTTATACTTACAATAAAAAATAACCAATTATGTTAGCTAATTTTTGTTTTTGGTGCTGAGGATGGAACTGAGGACCTTGTGCTTCCCAAGCATTTACAGTTCCATTTGTGGCTGTATAACTAATTAACATTAATTTCTTCAAATTCATGAAATGACATTGCATGTGTATATTGGAATATCACTTTGTATCATAAACAGGTATAGTTATTTTATGGTAATAAATATTAAAAAAATAAAAAGTGGAAATGTTAATTATTCTGATTTTATCATTATATACTATAAGCATATCTTGATTTATAATGTTATAGTTGATAAATTTGAGAAAATCAAATACTAATTTTTTTAAAACTCAAAATAATCATTATACTAAAGAGGTATGTTTGGATAACATAGTACAGTCTTACACTTCAGGGTAGCATGTCCTTCCCATGTCAAAAACCTGGAAAGAAGAAGGAAAAGGTGGAACACGGAGGAAAGAACTGAATGAGGGAAGAGCATGACATATGTTTGTATTTAGACCACTTGATATGTTTTCATGAGTCTGTCTATATTTATCACAGATTCTGGGCTCAAGGCCAGGACTGTGCGAGCTTGGACACTGAGAGAGGTTGGTGTGACAGCATCTTCCCCAACCAGGCAGTGCTCTTCTTTCCTGTTTGAGCTTCTCTGCTCTTTTCAAGATTTAGAAGAATTTGCTCATCAGGCTGGCTTTCTTTTGGGCTACCTTAGTCTAATTTTCTGATCTTTTTCCACCCGAACACATTTTCTTTTAACTATCTAGTCTTTGTTTTTTCAGGGATGACTCCCTCAATTTAAAGATAGCTATTAGAAATTGAAGTAATTTTCCTAAGTTTCACATCTACATGGTTTTTCTAGGGGAACAATGCCTTAGATTAAAAGAGTAATGCTGAAGTTTCAAATACTAGATACTTGACTGGAGGGTACTTTTACAGTATACTTCTGAATAAAAAACTAAATGATAATGTTTCTGTCCATCATCACTGGGAGATTGTGTCATTATTGTCTTCATTTTATGGATGATCCAATATCACTGAGAGTGAACTGAATTGTTCAAGGTAAGTTAGATATATTTATTATCCAGCTTCATCTCCCAATGTATTTGACAAGAACTAAAGACTTGGTACTAAAACCTGGCCACAGTGGTTCTACAAGTCACAGTCTCCTCCAGGTGGATCTCCACTGACAGCTGCTTGATGTATTCTTTTTTTTTTAAATTGAAATCTTTATTGGTACATTACATATACACATCATGATTGCATTCAACAATGAGAATTTGTACCAGTATATGATACAACTTAATTCTTATTTTTTCCCATAGCCCTACCCACCTTACCATCCCCACCCCCTATATACATAAACTTTGTTTCCTTTCTTTTTTGTTATAATCTCATTATTTTCCCCCTTCACCCCATTTCAAGTATTTTCTATTTTACAATGTATAACATACATTCTAGAACTCATTTACATCTTTATTTTCTCATACCAGAGAAAAGATATATTTACACATCTGTGACCTATTTATTTCACTTATGAGGATGTCCTCAAGGTATGTCCATTTAAGTATAAATGATTAAAACTTATCATTTTTTATGGCAGAGTAATACTCCAATCTGTAGAAGAACCACAGCTTTTTTATCCAGTCTCCAGTTGAAGGACATTTGGGTTGTTTCCAAGATGTAGCAATCACAAACTGAACTGCTATAAAAATGGGTGCAGATATGTCACTGTGATATGAATCTTTTAATTCTTGTGTGTATATACCTAACAGAGCGATGGTCAGGTCAAATGGGACCTCCAATCCTTGCTTTCTGAGGAATCTCCAAACTGATCTCCACAGGGGTTGTATAAGTCTACATTCCCACCAACAGTGGAGAAGTGTTCCTTCTTCTCTGAAGCCTTGCCAACATTTGTTGCTGGACAATTCTAAAATGGCAGCCATTCTTTGTGGAGTGAGATGAAATCTTAATGTTGTTTTCATTTGCATCTCTCAGATGACTAGTGATGTTGAACATTTCTTCACATGCTTCTTAGCTGCTTTTATTTATTCCTCTGATAAGTGTCTATTCATTTCAGATGCCCATTTTTGAATTGGGTCTTTAAATTTGGGTGGATTGATTTTTTAAAGCCCTTTATATATTCTAGATAGTAGCCCTTTGTCTGAGAAATGGCTGGTAAAGATTCTTTCCCATATTGTTGGTTGCCTTTTCCCTTTGCTTGTGGTTTCTTTTGCTGTGCAGAAACCTCAATAGGATGAGACCCCATTTATCAATTTCTTCTACCAGTTCTTGTGCTATGGAGGATTTTTTAATGAAATCTTTCCCTAAACCAATGTCTTCAACAGTTTTACCTACCCTGTTTTTTAGCAGGTCTAGTGTGTCTGTTTTAATATTTAGGTCCCTAATCCACTTTGATTTTATATTAGTATATAGTGAAAGAGCTAGGTCTAGCTTTAGTCTTTGGCAGGTTAAAGTCCAAATTCAAGTGCTTCAAACTTTTATCTAACTCTAGGCTCCAATCTCTCTATCTGGCCAATCATACTGCCAGGATACAAAGACAAGATCGATGGCTGTTGCACTGCTTCTTGTTTTTTAGATATGGTCTTGCTATATAGTTTAGACTAATACTGAACTCTATCTAACCCAGGTTGGCCTTGAACCCATGGTGATCTTCCTGCCTCACCCTCCTGAGTGCTAGGATTACAGGTGTGTACCATCACTTCTTGATATCCATTGTTTTTTGTTCTATTTGTTGCATATGCTTTGTTGTGGGTAATCTCTCCTGCATGGTGGATTAATCATGTTCCCAGGATTCTCAGTCTACATATAAAAGAAACCAAGCCTTTTGGAAGGTTTTTGATTTCCTCAAAACTTAATAGTCTTTTTAATGCTCCTTTGCCAAAAAAAAAAAAAAAAATTTTGCATGGAAAATTTTTCTGTTTACATGTCTAAAATTACATTGAAAATTAATTACTATAAGTGAGTCTGAGGAAGACATCTACAGTAATACCACGGTTCATGAACAATTTTGTTTGCAAACAATTTGGCTTGCAAAAAGAAGTGTATGGCAAAATTTTGTTTTTGTTCACAAACTCTTCATCTGGTGACAAACAGCCGTGGCCATCTTTCTCACACAGACAAACATGACCATCCGTTTTGGCTTGTGTCTAGGTGTCTCCCTAAAGCCTCATGTTGTTGCATGTAGGTGGGCTTTTTCTGAGGTGGCTGAATCTAGAGTGTACGGCTGTTTCGTGGTGGAGGTAGGCCTGAGGGCACTAGGATTAGAGGCATGAGTACTACCTACCTGGGCAGTCTGAATAAGGTAAAAGTGGCAGAAGAAAACCATTATGGTCCCTTATTGCTTTTGCTGACTTGAACTGGTTCCTTTCTGCTACTCTGCTTTGGAGCCGGCCAATTATAGACTGAAACTTCTATGAACTGAAGCCAAATAAACCTTCCTCCCTTAAATTTAAATGTCATATATTTTGTTTCAGTAATGAGCGAATACTAAGATACTATCTTTTCAAAAATCCTAGAACAAATTAAGTTCATGAATAGAAGTATCACTGTATCTCAAGGACCTTTAAGTCTCTGGCCCACAGTTTGAAAAAACTAAATATAAATGGTAATCGCTATGCTCTGTTAATATAGTTAAAGTTACTGTGGGAACTTGATGTATTGGACTATTCATCTGTGGTCATTTCTTTTGCCCACTGGATTAAAGATAACCTGATGTATTCATCTCTTAGATTTGTTTCCATATTGCTCAGAGATGAGAATTTAAGAGCTGAGAGTTTTGTTCCGGGTGACTGCACAGCATCATTATAGCTGTATCATATTACGTGCTCCATATAATCATGCAGCCTTAGCTTGTTTAAAAGAACAGAGTCCGTCAAAGAATTGGCCCTCCGCCTTCACCTTATAAAGAAATATTTATAAATACAGATTCTGCAGGAGTCATACTGCTTTTCAGGACAGTGCCAAAGTCTCTAGCACAATCATGATTTGAAACCCACATGTTCTGGAGTCGATATGTTCTCATGGAAACTACAGTTATAAGCAAGATGAATTTATAGGAAAGATATTAAAATGTAAACATATATTAACAACTTCAAAGAGCTAGAGTTTAGGGAAACATCCTCAAAATCACTTTTTCCTTATTTCTAGAAACCTGCGGCATTTGTAAAAGGAGAGATCACTGTTAGTAAGTGGATGATTCACACGTTAATAAGTGGATGATCCCAGAGTAGAGCTTACCATACTGAAGATCAGAAGTCAAAACATTAAGAATGCTTATGGGCAACAGAAAAACACTTCAACTTAGCATTTACCATGTTCAAAGCATTGTTCTAGGCCACTTGGATCAAGGTATGTGGTGGTGGAAAAAAAATCTTGCATTTTAAAGTTTATTGCCCTATCTGCATCTAAATATTTTGTGGTAGTAGAGTTTGAAATATCCCAGTATCATCCTCAAATTAAACTTCTTGAACTATTCTCTCCAAAGTAGCTACTGCTTCTGATTTTCAATATCTGGAAAAATTATTTCACCAAGTTACAAAACCAAGAATTGTCCTAGACTATGCCTATTCCTTTATTCTTCATAGCAAACTGCTAATTATCTGAATTTCATTTCTTTTCTTGCATCTAGGGTGGGCCTCTGTCCACAGTATTGATTTTGCTGGTGTAAAAACCTCTTTCCTTATCCTCAGGGCCCATCCACCCTGGCCCAGTGTCTTACTTTTTCTAGCCCACAGAACCTTTTTCCAAACCAAGAGCCATTCAAGTACTCCACATATTTTTGAAACCTCTAAATGGAGATCCTCACATTCCTTGAGGAAGCAAATGCAGCACAGGTGGGATGTAATGACTTCACAATTTCTGAGCACCCAGTGACTCTCAAGTCTCTTGGCCACTTCTTGGGAGCCAGCCCTGCATTCTGGATTTCCTGGAAGGGTGATTTACACCTGGCATCACCTAATGATTAACTATAATACTTTCTTTTATTCTGAAATGTTTAGATGAGACAGTATGTGACCATTCTACTTAAGTATCATAAACTTGTGAGAAGTCTTGTAAGGGCTACTTTGGTAAGAATAGTCTTGAGATAAATAAACTACAGCTGAACACAAATAGAATTATTCTTATTGGAAAAGAGTAATATATTCATATTATTATATAATATCCTTGATACTAGTTAAGTAAGCATTACTATTTCTGTGGAGAAATGTGTAAGATAGAATTTTTCTCCTGGTATTAATAGAGAAATATAGGAAATACAAAATTTATCATTTAGGGCAGTATTTGATGTTAAATGATTATGAAAAGTGCTTGGTTTTCAGAGAGTTTTGGACAAATAATGAAGGGATTTTGGACCTGTACTTAGTTATAAGGGCTTAAAAATGCTCTTGGATTTCTCTCATATTAGGTTTTCTTATTTGTAAAATTGGAGCAGTAATTCTACTTCCTAGTAGATTTGTTTTGAGGCTAACATGGGGTAATTATGTGACTGGGTTTATGAAGTAAGTGCGTGATGCAGATTTATTCAGCAATTGATGGTTATTTTTATTAGCTGCATTCTGTTTTCACCCAAATTATCTTAAACCACACAGAGCAGGTTCAGAAAGTGTGATGATCATGGTATCAAAAACTTCTGGTTTTTTGTCTAACTTAAATTCTTTTCCTTGGAAATTGTTTATTCCTCTCCACTCTACTATAAACAAAAAAGCGCTTCTTATTCATCATTGTATCTCTAGGGCCTAGGAGTCTTTCTGGTACATAATATGCACCCCAAGAAAGAGTAATTTTTTGAGTGTTTGAGCCTCTAAGATCCCTAGGTAGTGATGTAGTGTCACATTCAGAGATATGCTGAGTAGACAAAACTATTTGAGAAAACCCACAACATAGTCAGTCAGCACTGAGCAAAGTCTTGGTGAAGACTACACGAAAGCTTTGTGTCTGCCCATTTGTCTGCTGCGCTGTGCAGTGAGGTGTTAATACTACAGCATCTGGGCAGATCCCAAAGATCTGTCACTGTTGCTAACAACTTCAAATCAGAGGACCTGTTTAGAACTTTTAAGCTCAATGACTGCTCACTACATGTTTTAGAAACAAGAGTTGCAGTGATTTTTTTTCCACTTACAAAAATCTTGTTTTTGATAAATATAGATAACAAATATTTCATTTCTTACTAAAATTTGAGAAGATTAAGTTGACAAAATAAATTCTATTCTCCCCCACCACTAACAGCATCCTATTAAAGAGGGAAATATTTTCCCTAGTTTATTCCAGAAGAGAATGAAGGCTTAGAAAAATGAACTACCTGGACCTCATCCCCAGACCATGGGCCACACTTGCCTGGTCATGTGGCTGTGTCTGTGAAACTGCAAAACTCATACCCTCCCTGAGGGTTTTCTAGAAAGAAAGAAAATTCAAGACCAGGGACAATGGAAACTATCAAATTTCATAAGTACTTTTCACTAGCTTTGATTAACCATCTCTATCGTTTGCTAAGGATGTAAATTTTTTAAAAACAAGAAGAAATGAAGGGACCTTTGGGGAGATCTAAGGCATTAACCAGATAGTGGTTCAGGGTGATCTCTCCCTCAAGACCATCAGATACTTCTTTCCTATCTCTTTGTGAAGCAGACTAGATTAAAAATTTAGGGAAATAACAAATGATGAGCCAATTCTAATGTCTGAATTTTTTTTGAGACCAAGTCTTGCTATGTAATTCAGGCTAGCCTTGAACTCAGTGTGTAAACTCAAACTCACCACTGTCCTCTTGCCTCAGCCTCCTGAGTGCTGGGGTTGCAAGTACATGCCACCACACCCAGCCAGAGTTTATATTAGCAAAAATTTAAATTTTAGTTCCTTTTTCTCACATTTGTTAAGTAATAATTAAGCATGAGCTGCTTTAAGAAGGCAAGATGTCCAGTAGAAGGTATAATGCCAGAAAAAGGTAGATTGAAAAAAAAAATCTTTCATTTTTTTGTGCTTTGCAGTTCACATATAAGTGTATCTCATGCCAAGAATGACAAATACAGAAATGTTGCACCTTAATTAGAAACTCAGGAAGATGCATTCATTTATCACCTTCTCTTCTTTTGCCAGATACTTCTCTCTCTCTCTCTCATGCACACGCACACACACACACAAAAGCATGCACACACACACATGCACACCCACAGAGCTCAGCAATTTTTAGTGCAGAGGTTCTCAAATGTAGATACATCAGAATTACTCAGAAAGCTTGTGTTATAATGCAGGTTGCTGGACCCCAGCCCTGGCTGTCAGATCCTGATCCAGTAAGTATGGGAAGAATCTAAGAACTGGTATTTTCACAAGTACCTGAGGGCTGTTTGAATGTTGGAGTGCCTTGAAACTCATATAATGAAGCCTAATCCCCAGAGCCATAGACCTGAGAAGTCAGGTGTTTTAGAAGGTGACCAAATCTCGAGGACAGGAGCGTCCTAAATGTGTTTGGTGCCTTATAAATAGGCCTGGAGGAGCTTGTTTGCTATTTCAACGTATGAAGAGATAGTGAGACTGTACTGCCTATATCAGGAAACAGTTTTTCACCAAACGTGAATCGGCTAGCGCATTCATCTTGGACTTTCTAGCTTCTCAGACTGTAAAAAATAAGCTCCTTTTGCAAAAGGGCTACTTCATTTATGGTATTTATATACAGCAGCCCAAATAGACCAAGACATTGGGTCATGCTGATCCTCCTCATCTAGGAGCTGCCCTTTGAGGACAGTTGTTTTGGTGAGCGTTACCTAAGTTGTATTGCCCTGAGCCGCAGAATCCAGTTCTCCAGCGGTCGTGGGTGTCAGGTCCACCAGGCATATTGTTAGAAAGCAGTTGCTTCACCGTCAATTCTTGATCATGGCTGAACATCTGAATTAGCTGGGGAAGATTTCCTTCTCTGGTTCACCGCAGGTCAACCAAGTCAAAATCTTTGAAGATGGGGCAGGGAAGGATACTGACTGAGCAGTTTCTCCTCTGTTACTGGAATTCATGGAGGACTCACAATCACTGCGGACTGAATACAGGATGCATGTTGTGGGCGTGACTTCCGCACTAGAAAACCAGTCCAGGCCCTACTCATGTAATCTGAGACTCAGTGCTTTAGTCTGAAACCCAGACCCTTTGCAGGGCCCAGCATCACTGTCCTGGGCAGAGAGGTGCCTTGTCACTTGCATGTTTCGGCCTGGCTCATGTTCGTCCCTAGCCAGGAAAGCGAGTTTTCTAACTGGGTTAACTCCGTGCTTGACTTTAAGTTCAGGGAGCCACTGGCCAAGAAATCTTAAATGTCTCCCTTCTGTGTTCTGTGGACCATCTGTTCTCCTGTACTCGGAGCTGATTTGATGACACGGGAGACTTTCTTTCTACTTTGTATGTTTCTTCCATTGGGATGTCAAACTAAATTAAAAAAGAACAAAATAATTTTTCATCTCTGAAAGATTCTATAATTGATTATGCTAAAATAAATTGATACACAAATTAGCAAGAGGGAAAATATACAAGTTTATTATATGAAAGTATGAGAGCTGAGGCTTATGTGCCCTCTTCATAGGAAGGAGAGCAGTAGATAGATTGTAGCTGCTTCTTGGGGAAGTGAATTCCTGAGTGGGTGGCAATGATAGACTCAGAGAAAGAGAATGGCCCGGGACAGTGTTTTCCTGGGCTCTGTGTGGTGTTGTTTCAGTCTTCTTTCCTGGGAGGAATATTCTCTGGTTAGTCAGGCTTTAGGGAGAAGACTGAAAGCAGTTGTGCTTCTTCTAAAGGAGCTTTCTTACTTGGAGGAGGGAAACAGAGGAGACTGCTCTTCCCCTGGCTGTGCACACACATGAACACCCTGGCTGTGCCGGGGAAGATGGTCAAGAAGCCGGTCAGGAGGGCAGAGGCCATGAGCTGCCTGCTTCATTTAGTAAGTTAGGGGGTCAATTCCTGAGCTCCAGCACAATTTACACCGCTCAAGGAAATTCAGTGGATTAATATTGCTTCAAACCCATAAGTAGGAGGAAAAATTCTATTTTTTCTCATTTGGGATAGTATAGTCTTCTTTTTCAAAATATGAGTCAGGAGGCTGGGGAGTTAGCTCAGTGGTTCTGGCGCCTATCTTGCAAGCTCAAGGACCAGGGTTTGATCCCCGGTAACCACATAACAACACTGGGCATGGAGACTCACCCCAGCATCAACCAGTACCACATACCACAGTGCTGGGCATGATGGCTCACGCCTGTAATCCCAGCACTCGGGAGGCAGAGGCAGGAGGATTGCTGTGATGTGAGTTTGAAGCTGAGCACAGGGCCAGCCTGAACTACAAAGCGAGACCCTGTCTCAAAAACAAACAAACAAACAAACAAAAAATATAAGAGAAATGCTCACAATGCAGGCATAAATGTATTCATAATCATAAAAAAGTCATGATTTTCTTTATCCAAAAGAGGTCATTGCAAAAGGACCATTTAAAAAATACCAAAGTACCTAGCATTTTAAAACTTCCCTGAAATTTATTCTGAAATTTTACTACATATTTTCTGAGATAGTAAGCATATTTTCAAACAACTGCTGTTTTGACTGTGTGAAATGTCTCAGCACACTCCAGACGTGATCCCAAAATACCAAGGCGGCAGACAGGAACTGGTACTGGTGTTGTGGGACCCTCAGGAGATGCTTGGCCGATCAAACACCTCCAGAAAAAGTGCAGGCGTCACTCACCTTCAGAGCAATTATGCATCACAGATTTCCACTTTATATTATCACAATGTGACTAGGCTTCCTCAGTAACATGATTCTGCCATTCTAGGCAGAGTTTATTAGAGAAAATCACAAGATTTTTAGGTTGGAATGGGAGAGATGATGTGATCTGCTTTCCTTCAGAATCTCAAATGTGCTCTCATTATCTCAGTGTCTATAGAGTTTATTCTATATTTCTCATTGGGTTATAAAAAGCAAAGACTTCCACAGATTATTTATTATAAATACTACTCTTTGTCTGGCTAGGGGAAAAAACCCCAGAATGTCAGGAACAAAGGAAAACAAGTCATGCGTAGTTCTAGGGATTTTAAAAATAACATGTACCCTATAAGTATGTGCATATTTCCTGCCTTAATGGACTTAAGCATTCCCATATTACCATATACAAGTTTTATTGTCATGCCAGCACATATGAATTGCTTGAGTAGAATCTGTTGTCAATCTATTCTTCTTTCAAAGACTGTACCAAGGGCCATTATACAGTTTGCAGGTGAACAGATGTTCATCTGCTTTGAGACTATATTAAAAATTCTGGACTAAGTGTGCAGTATTCCAGTTTGACAACAAATTATCTAGACTTTTGTGATAGATAGCATTCTATCCAGGAAGAATGAGGTTTTACCTAGAAACATAAATGAGTGATCATGAGGAAAAACTGAAAACTACCCTGAATCATACCAAACAGGAGGATCAGGAGATGCATCAGTCTCCTTCCCCAGTTCTTGATACTGTCTGACATTCCTTAGCCGAGGACCATGTAGACCTCCGGTGGCTCTATCTCAGTCTTGGTTCCGAGTGTCTATGGTATATTTGACCATTTGCATGTAATTTAATTTATCTCTTTGCAAACCAATCTGATTATGGGTTTAAATAAACATAATTCAGTAAAAATGTACTATATACTTTAAAATTGTATTTTAAAAGGTCCAAAATACATGAGATCAAATATTTATTTTTGAGATTCTGTTTTTTTCTGCTATGTACTGCCTTTCTTCTTTTGTAAAAAGTTGGAGCATGGTTGAAAATCTAGTTATACTTAGTTTTAAAATCTACTTTAAAAGTTTGAGATTATATATCATCCTGATGCATTTCCATTGGGAAATAGAGTGGTTAGGAGTGCAGTTCATTTTTATGAATATCTCATTTTAGATATATGGCTCTAAATTTCTACTCAGGATGGAATCATGGGTTGATATATGTTAAAGAAAAAAAATAAAAACAACAGGCAGTCAGACTCAAAGAATAGCACATTAGTTATTTCTTCCACATCCAAGGGTTAGCCCTCCCTGTGAGCAGAGTTGGTGGGTGATTGCTTCCTCATGATATTTAGAAGGAACGTTGCCCTCCTCTTTCCTTAGCATCTTCTCTAGCTGTGCTTCATGATTTATTTTTTAAAAAAACAAGATTAAAATATGGGATATTGTATCACCAATACTTTAACAATACGGAACATGTCAATGGATATTAATAATAATGATGACAGTTAACTGATTGTGTCAGCTTGAATAAAAATGCCCAACTAGATTGGGTCAGCATTGTTCTGAGAATAGCTGAGGGGATTTACTGAAGACAGAACATCCACCTCGTGTAAGCTAGTTGCCTGAATGGCATAAAAGGGAAACAAAGAAGGAAAGTTTGCTTCTGTTTCTTTTTGGAGCTCCAGTCTTCAGCTTCATCTCGGATGTCTTCTCTTTGCTTTCAGCGTAGACCCTTTAGCGTTCCAGGGCAGAGTCTTCAGCCTGCAGCACAGACCCATCAGCCTTCCTTTGCAGACCTTTGGCCTCATGGTGTGGACTCACACAGAATAATACTCAAGTGAATTTGCATGGGCAGAGCCTTCACTTTGGTGTTCACAGAAAGGAATGGCTGAGGCAGAGTAAAGCACTGAGTACATTCGTGATTGCATGGCAGGGGTAATTTAGGCTAGCGCTGGAATAGAATTCAGGTGTGGTCTGCAATTGTCTGCTCCATGGACTTTGGGTGACTTAGGGCAAGAGGTGGTATCTTAAATGGCCAGTGTCTAACAGAGGAGGCAGTTTGGGGTGTGATTTAGTATGATTCCTTTCCTTGTCAAAGGCATGCTCGCAGCAAGTGGTTTGCTGTGTCTTATGGTACTAGCTATTGTGAGAATGACAGTTTTCTTTTCAGCAAGGTTCCAGGTGTGAACCCATCACATAAAACAACAAAAAACCCCCAACATATGTATGATTAATACAAGTTACTTAAGCAATATATGGAAGTAGAGTATACTCAGCAGCAGTTGGATAATGGGAAACTCTGGAAAAAGTTAGGATTCTAAAAATAAATTATGTAGTATTCCATAAAAATTGGACCTAAAACAACTGTGTGATATTATAAGAAAAAAGAAATTATCCACAGAGAGATGGGAAGATGGCTGAATGAAAATGATCAAGTGTAAAACTGAGAAAGGTCTGCATTTGAGAGAAAGAATTGGAATCACAGTAAGAACAGACTCAAGTTGGAAGGAAGTTCTGAGAGGCGACAGATGAATGAGGAGAGGAAGCATTTTGGGAGGAAGATAGAGGGTGAAGAAAGGTCACTCCAGAGAATGATAACAGAACAAAGATCCAAGGACTGGGCAACATATGTAACTAAAAACTTTCCACTGTGCAAAGTCACAGAGCTCTATCCATGGAAACTAATCAGCAAGTTCAGAGCCCATGTACTACTAAGGTAGGAAAGCAGATTTCTTTTCCAAAAAGCTTAATGAAGAAAAGAAAGTGGCTTGTGAGCTGATCCCTACCACATACTTCAAGACTCTTTTTCCTAATTTCATTTTTCTGTGTCCTATCATTCCCAGGATAAAAGTGCAATCTGTTTATCTTGCTGTGTTGTAACTTTCTTACTTGACGATCTCTATGTGAAATGTAAACTTGAAGATCGGAATGCTGTATTACTCAACTTTACATCTTCAGTGCTAAACTCTCTTCACATATATGCCATGTTGAGGTGGAATTATGTCTTTTGAGAAAAAGAATAAGAGACATTTCTCAGAAGAGTATTTGACCCACACAACTTGTCATACATGGCACATATTCTACTTTATATTCCTCTCTATTTTCTTTTACTTTGATTATATCTATTAGTTGTTCCTAAATGGATTAATGATTCATGTACTACCAAAATATTTCCCTAATTACTTAATATAAACTCAGTAGTTATTCTGCTAGGTCTTTTCAGGGAGGAAAGCATGTTTCTGAACATTTAGAAGACAATCCATAAACTAAGAATGCATAGGGATATATCTGGAAGGACAGTTAATCAGATGGAATTTCAAATTATTTTCATCAATATTTTATTGTTTTTCATATTGTCTGGACCTTCTATCATAGGCTCAGTTTAACAAGAGTAAAACTGATTCTGAAGGAGGATAAAGTATGCATTGTACTTGGAAGACTCAGATCTAGGCCTTATTCTTACTAGTGATAAAGAACTAGTTGTCTAAATTAAAATTTAAAAAATATAAAAATAGTATATAAATATATTAAAATATTTTATATATATACACACAAAGAGAGAGAGAAAGAGAAAAAATTGTCCTTTTAGCACACTGGGCTTGTTCTGAGGACCAGCACAAATGTGAAGGCGTAACCTCAGTCATTACTTTTGTTTGTGCAGCACTAGGTTATGCTGGAGCTCTGGCTTCTCATGTGCTGTTGATATTGGGTGTGCTGGAGAGATGGTTTTGAAGTCCACAGTTCTGTCAATGGGACATCCATTCTACTGACCTGCATGGTTTCTTCAGGGTCTCAGGCTATGTTTTGCTATTAGATCACCTGTGAGTGATCCAATACTTGACCAGGCTGCCATCAATCCTTTCTAGAGTTTTTGCTAATTGGTGTGAACCATGTCTGCTTTCAGAACCAAAATATGACTTCCCTGTTCCTAAGAACCCAGAACAATAACTTTTCTCACATGGGGGAGCTACCAAAGCTTTGTGGCCCCAGATTCTCTTCTCTGTAACCCCAAAACATGTTGTTTGCATCTTGGCGCTCTCTCCATTTCTGACTCTATTATTGGGGGGTGTTGCTAGTGCAGATACAGATCAATCATCTCAGAGGCTTGGCTTTGTTAGCTTTTACATCTTGTCATCTTGGACTCTGCCAAGGCAATGAGTAGAGCAGCTTGTATCTGACTGAATGAAGTGTAAGGACATAGAAATAAAGGGAGAGAAATAAAACCTAAAGATATCTTAAAATAATTTTCTGGAAGTCATGAAGGTGCTGTCACCCTGCAGGTTATGCAGAGCAGGTACAGATCAAATAGGAGAAATTCTATCAGACCTCTGAACTGATTTCTGAGAGGTACGTAGGCCCTAAGGCCCAAAGGCATCCACTGAATATTACACAAGATCTTGTCTTTTCTGCATATAGAATGATATTAGCCACACAGTCCCTTTGGGGGAATTGAAGAAATAGTTACTTAAAGCAGTTCCCATGGGTACTAATTATCTCCCTAAAATGGTGGAGAAGGACTGAAAACTGTGCTGCGATTCAAATGAGAAAAAATTTCACCAAAAGAATAGTAACAACAACCATAGCAAAAATTGGCAAGGTTTCCTACACCAGGCCTGAGGTGTCAAGGAAGACACTGTCAGGGGTTGGCAAAGTGAAGTGATGAGGCTTGAGTTTTGCATTTTAGAGAGCAGGTTGTCCTTGACTGTGTTGCCACAGCAGAAAGTCGAACAGAAGGAAATAGAGATTCTTGTGGCAACTCTATATGTACCCATCTTACCTGTTGTTTGAGTGTTGTAGAAAGGGAGAACAACACTATGGACTCATATTTGTGACATGTTACTAAGTTAACTTGTGCTTCTTCGTCTTTATTGTCAATAAATTGTTTTGTTGTGGGATCAAATGGGATGTACAAGTAATTGTTTTGCTTATGCCTGTGCCCACATACATGTTTTTGTGTTTTATCATGTACTGGACCTGACTGACTCTTAGTACCTTTAATTTGTAAAAGGTTCTATTTTCTTCTGATAGTCCTCTTGCATTCCCAATGACATCATATATCATTTAAATAGTATACCTTATTTAAAACATAATAAAGTGGTTATGAAATGTATTTTGAAATAAATATATAGTGGTGTAAAGAGTGGATAAATAAATGGCACTCTAGGAAGATAAGTTTTCTGATTTTAAAAACAGTCTAGTTTAGGTTCTTTTGTATGATAACTTATATAATATTAGAAGCTGGTTAGAAATATGTGTGAGTCATAAAATTTTGGCTAGTATCTCAAACATCTGAAAGAGGAAAGGAATGAAATGATCAGGCACATGTTTAACTCTAGAGAAAAACATACTGTGTACCACTTGGCAGTAAAACGATTCTATGATCTTAACAACAAGGATGTAGAGATGCTGAGGACTGATCAGTCCTATACCTTTTTAAAAATAAATATTTAAATGAGTTAGATCATAGTCTATGACTAAGAAACTCTTGAGAATTGGTTTTTAATAAATTGAAACACAGGTAGCAACTTGTTACTAATAATTCTTTTTATCATTACTTTGCACTTTTGCAATGAATGGATTTTCCCAATGTGAAAGACTGTTTTACAATGCTGATGTTAGAAGATTAGAAACATTCCTCCCCTTTTTTTGTGGCACTGGGGAACAAACTCAGGACCCTTTGCTTTCCATGCACGAGATAACACCACTGAGCTATGTCTCCAGGCCAGAAAAGTCCTTATTTTATATACTGTCTTATCATTCACTTTTTAAAGGATTTGGGATTACAGTAATACCTTGATTCACAAATGGTTCTTTTCGCAAGCAGTTCAGTTTGCTAACAGAAGCATTCAGCAAATTTTGCGTCTGTTCCTGAACTTCACATTAGTGATGAATATGAATACAGCCATCTTCCCACATGAACATGAATGTGCCTATCTTTCCCAAGAACTGTGGAACAAATTAAATTTCTGAACTGAGACACCACTTGTATATTGCACCTGCTATATTTAAATTGAGTAATTAATTGACTTATTGATTATCTATTGTGTGTGTCAATAAGCCAGGTTAATATCCAAAGTCATAAAATTATCAAAGTTACAGTCTTTTTTAATACTGTAAAATATTTCCACAGCTCAGAAAT
>PVIR01003094.1:24619-93183 GCA_004026965.1 Petromus typicus
TTTGAGACAGGGTCTCGCTTTGTGGTTCAGGCTGGCCCTCAGCTCAGCCTCCAACTCACATCACAATCCTCCTGCCTCTGCCTCCCGAGTGCTGGGATTACAGGCGTGAGCCACCACGCCCGGCACTGTGGTATGTGGTACTGGTTGCTGCTGGGCGTGGGTCTCCACACCCAGTATTGTTATGTGGTTACTGGGGAATCGAACCCGGGCCCTTGTGCTTGCAAGACAGGCGCCGGAACCACTGAGCTAACTCCCCGGCCCCAGCTCAGAAATTCTTTCTCAAGAATGTTATACATAAAGAAATATAATATTTGTCTTTAATGTCTAATCTTGTTCCTTAAAACAGTGTGAGCTGAAATATATGAACACAAAATATAGCTCCACAAAAAATTTTGTAGATTTGGGAAGCTCAATTAATGCTCTAAAATAAAGCATAAAAAAACAGCTTATACCATCAAGTCTAAAAAAATATTTTAAAACCATATATAATAGGCAACTTTGTGATTGTTCAAAATTACTTTAGAATCATACAAGCATGTCCTTCTCTGAGTGTTTTGTGTCTCTGTACAGTGGCTAGTTCAGAGTTGCTAAGAAAAGTGAAGGTGATGTGACTCATATCAGAAGGGAGATGTGTCCAGTAAGAGAGGAAGGCCTTGGCGACATGTTCCACAGCTCACTTCTTGTTCCTCTTCACATTCCTCAGCGTGTGACCTTCACCCTTGCTTTCCCCCCGAGACATCTCGACCTCTGGCCTCCTGTGGACCGCTCCCTCCCTTGCTAAGGCGCCTGGGGTTTTACCCAGGTCTAGGTCATGTGCTCAGAAGGTGTGATTTTCTCCAATGAGGTGCTGGTGCTCATATTACCTTCTCTACTTGAGACACCAGGAGCAGAGTCATCTGTTTCCTATTAAATGCATGTTCTGTTTTGTACACCAGCGACAGACAGGGACCAAGGAGGTGGCCTTAGCTAGACCTCTAGGTGAAATACAGACCAAAGTAACATGTCAAAAGAGATGGGAAGGGACCCAGGTGAATCGACTCTATTATTTTATTTAGATGTACGGTATTATCTATCATAAAGCAACTTAAATTCCTCTGAAATGTTGGTCAGACTATTGTAATAATTCTCTTGAGCCATACATTCAGGCTTAAATTATAACAGATATTTCCTTATCTTTAATTTTTTTCCATTAATTAAGAGTTTACAGGGTAAATGTTAGCGTGTCTTATCTAGTTTTTATGAATGTGCACATATGGTAATAAATTATTTGTTCAACACATTTACAAATAAACACTTTTGTCTGGAAGTGCTCATTCCAAAAGCAGTCATAGAAATAGTGTTTTGATTTGCTAGAGGGAAGTACCAGTGGAACTCTTCCTCAGGAACACATTTATATTAAATTGTATATGTAAATTATCCACATATATATGGCATATATGTGAGACATATATAGACATACAAGAACAGAGAGCAAATTTAAATAATGTACAAATATTTATAAACTATTAAAAATGGTGAACTAACTCAAATTCTAGCTGGCCCATGCACAATGAAATGATGTCATTCAAAAAGTGAAGAAAACACAATATCTGTTCCATTCTTAAAGTTTTTTAAAAATCAAAACAAAGTTAGGTGGTTTACTTTTCTTTAGAGTTGTAATAGAATTTTTTGCTATCCAAACCTTTTCATTTTAAAGTGATTCTGGCCGATAGTCCCAAATTCTAACATTTGGGTACTATAAGCATTATTTTGCCTCACTGAACAACCTCAGAAAAGAAAAAAATTTACTAACTGCTCTGCAGAAAAAGTGAAGTGATTGTCATTTTTCATTTCTCTTTGGATTTCTCAAGTAAGTCTGCCAACAATGAATGGAGGCACTTTGGACAGTGGCACTGTAATGTTAATTTAGAGTGTTGTGACTTTTTTCACATGGTCCAGGGTCCCTGCAGGAAAAAGCCTTCTCAGCTGTCACTGTGCTTAATGGTCTCAGGATTCCTTCTTATAAGCAGAAGCCTTGTCCTCATCAATGAATGGATTGAATTAAATGTGAAAATATTCTGTATTTTAATAAAAGAGATATCAGCTCAGTTTACCCATGTTCATTCTAAACACCGACTCCGTATCTCAGTAGAACTGATGAGGAACAATCTGAAACGTTGTTCAAGGTCGACAAGTTGAGAGTTTTTAAAAAGCAGTATTTTTTTGGTCTTTACCCAACTTTCAGAGCAAAGTGCTTGCCAAAGTCTGAATCTGACTAAATCCCCTTGGTGTTAAGAGTTTTAGTCAGCACATGCCCGAGCCATTTGCATCCTGGGAACAAATGCAGAGCACATGTTCTGAAACACGTTTATGTGAGAGCAGCCAGGACCCGGAGTCCTGGCTGGAAGCGACAGAGGGTTACAAATGTCCACGTACAGAAATATAACATTTGTTTTTAATGTCTAAGCTTGTTCCTTAAAATAATGTGAGCTGCTTTCATGAATGAGAGGGACATGCCAGGTTCCAGAACGGAGTCACAGCAGTTTGGCTGCATGTGTCCAACCATGTGACAGATTTTATAAAATAGAAAATATTGTTACACTTTCAACAGTAACTAAAGCCATAAGGAAAAGTTTCTGGTTTCGTTCAAGGCGTAATGAGTAGGCTAATGGACCAAATGCTTAAATCAAAACAAAATAAAACAAAAAAAGTTAGTAGTTATTGAAATTTTACTTGCTCTAATTAACCTCCCCAAATGTATTAAAGTGTATTCAGAAGATTAAAAGTATGGTATATCTCTTTTAAGTTTGATAGAGGGTTGATGGTAGAACTTATTTATGACAGAAATGTCATGTTTAGGCTCTTTGGGAAACTCTATGATACAGTAGAAAAATACATTATTGCACATACTGAAATCTCAAAGAATCTGGTTGTATAAGTTCATGAGTAAAATTAATACTTAAAAAGGACACCTTTTTCCACCTTAATCATTCATTAAGAGTGAAATAAGTAATTGTGCAGATGGGATGTCATTTTGCTGACGAGTTTCAATGAACATTGCTCACTTTGTTTGGAGTACATCATCAGACACATGTAGTTTGGGTAAAACATTGCTTCACAGCTTAATTTTTCATTCAGTAAGTTACATGTGTTGTGATCCATGAATAGTATCCTGAGTTCTAAATGATTTCTTAAAAAATTAAATGAGCAACCCTGGAGAGGACAGGTCTGCAGTCAGGAAAATTTAGCTGAACTGTGTACTACTTCTGTGAACATGGACAAATAATTCCTTTTACATCCTTTTGGGATTGTAGTAGGAAGATCAAATTAAAATGCCAAGCATTCAATGATCAATGTGTGTTCTTGTAGTGACCTTCCTGATAATTATGGTAAGACAGGATTGGATTAAAAACAAAGTAGGTCAGAGGACCCACGTTACTGAATGGGGACTCCTGGCAATGTTTGTGCACTTGCTGGATGGTGAGATATGGCAAGGTAGGGCTAAACTGGGGACTTCCTTCCCCAACCACATGTTGCCCTCTCTCAATTTCCTCCCTGCTGGTTCAAATCTCAATTTTTTTTGTCACAAATAACTCAAAACAAACAGAACAAAAATAGAATAAGGCTGCATTAGAAGAGATAAATTTTTCCCAAACCCTGGTGATGCTAGACTCAACCTAATTATATTGTACAAATTCAATGTGATTTTTCTTTTAATTTAAAATTAAATTATTATGTCAAGACATACCTATATTAAAAAATGTTTATAGCCAGTGTAGCAATTCAATTTTTCATGTTTATTTTAACAAGGTAATGGCTTTTCATACAATGTCATTTTTCATTTTCACATAGAATAATGAAAAATTGTTATTCAGAAATTTACTGTGCACAAATGACACATTTTCCAAGTAATTATACTTAGCCAATTAACTATAACAATTTATTGGAAATACAGAAATATAGACGATAGTGTGAGGTATAACTATACCAAATTCTTTACTCATATTAATATCAACCTCTGAAGGAAAATATATATTTTTTCTTCAATAATATGTAGCTCATGAAAGCTATTACATGGGTGCAAAGATTCACAATATGGAATAGTTTAACTGCTCTGGTAAGACTGTTTTCCAGTACAAATTAATTTCTTCAAACAGTGTTTTAGATAAATAAAAAAACAAAAGTGTGATTTTTAAAGGTAATCCTCAAAGTGTAGTGCTGTGGGGATTTGTAAATCCCATAAGGAATAGCTGTCTTGAAAAATTTATACCTTTTTCTGGTTTTGCTGAATGGAGTATGTTGTGAACAAGTAACCTGTCTCTCAGAATTTTGTCACCTATGTTACCAGCTGGTCCCAATCAATGTAAAGATGAAAATCCAAAGAATAAACCATCCACATGTTCATAAGGATGCAGGGCAGTTCTCAAGCTGTTATTAAGAGCTAGCCATGTGTTAGGTGTCAAAGAAATGAAGGTGAATATCTGAAGAGTGTAGGTTCTGCCAAAGTTTTCTTCACAGGAGAAATACATAAAAATGAAAGCCCTCATGTAGCAGTTCAGCCCTGACAGGACATTGAGCTGGGAGAGGGTGATAGTTGGATAGTCTGTCTGTGCTGACTGGGACGTGGCTGGTATGCTTTGCACACAGGCTCTGATGGATCTGATAATGCAGTTGTCAAGAAGCTTCTCCAGTTTCTTCTCTTGCTCCCACATGGCACGACTTCCTGTGTCGGGGGTGAACTTGCACTTATAAAAGCTTCATTATGGTTTTTTCTTTTTTTGCTCTTTGGGCTCCGGAAATGCTTATCGTTTAATGCCTACAAACACTTGGAGCCGGAAGAAATAACAAGATGTTCGTCCTCTGTGGGGGATGACTGCCTATGGCTTAGTGGCCTTATGGGTTTTGCATCTGCTTTCTGTATTCAGTAAATGAAGACTGTAATAACTCTATTGTGATAATGAGTGTGGGGCTGGGTGTTGGTGATCATTCCCAATAAAGCTGACTCTGTATAAAATTATGATGTCCTCCCCTTCACATTAACCCTAAACCAAATAAACATTCTTGAGAACTCCAGCCCATACAGCATCAAAATGTGTTTAAGTCGCCTCTTATTTTATTGACTGATATACAAACATGAAAGAGTGACATGCCGGAGAAAATTTTTAAATACTATAATGTGTAAAATAATTTGAACTATAGGATGACATGCTTGTGTATAATGAAACAGATAAATTTAAATTAGTACCATTTAAACCAGTACCATTTCTTTACGGAAAAAGAAATGGTCGTTGTGACAGTTGGGTCAATTATCCCATTGTGATACTGGGACTATTTGAATAAGAAATGCTGAACCAAATTGGATCAGTGTAGTTCTGAGTGTGGCTGAGGGGATTTACTAAAAATCCTAGGATGTAAAGGAGAAACAAAGAAAGAAGGATCACTTCTATTTCTTTAGAGATGTTCCGGTCTTCACATTCACCTTCACCTTCACCTTTGATGCTGTCACCAGGCTTTTAGCACAGACCCTATAGCTTTCCAACGTAGATACTTGGGTCTCCTGATAGGACTTGCCAGAGATGGTATCTTGAGCTCCAGGCAGTCTCTGGAGTCTTCAGATCTCCTGCACACAGACAGACCCTTCACACTCTTCTACCCTACTCTATGGGTGGCCATTATAAGACAATGTTGTAATTCTTATACATTTGTGTATCTTTTATTAAATCTGTTCTAGTAAACACTGACTGATACAACCATCGAAAGAGCTCTCCGCAATAGAAGAGATTAATTCCTTAGAGTAGATTTGTTTTTAAATTGTGTATTGATTAAGAACTTGATCTCTGGACTCCAAAAGCCTGGAAATGAACCCTCTTTGGAACAGTCAAATGACTTTGGGTAAGTTATGTATCCCTCTTTTCTAAACCAGACTGTTATTAGCTCTTAAAATAATACTAACTTTGAGGTAGTCAGCTTCTAAAATAGTCCCAGTGTCCCGCACTTTCTGGAACTCATCCATGTGTAAGTCCTTCTCCTTGAAGGTAGGTTGGACTGAGGGACTTTGTTCTTAGCAGTAGAACATGACAATAAGACAGGATGCCATATTCAGGTTAGCCTGGACAGATTTTCACTTTCTTCCTAGGACATATTTTTGTTCACTCTTAAATTCCTTGTTCTGAGGGGAACAAGCTACAATGGTAGGGGCAGTCCTGTCAAGAGGCATGTGTGGCCTGTCTCCAGAAAATCAACAGGACTGTCAGTAGCCACGTGAGTGAGTATGGAGGTAGGTTTCCTGAGGCTCATTAATCACCAGGAAACTGTGCCTGAGGCACCCAGTTTAACTTTGCTAAGTTTTCCTAATTGACAGAAACTGAGAAGTCATAAATGTTACTGGTTTATGCTGCCAAGTTTGAAGGTAGTTTGTTACATTGCAACTGATAATGAACACAAACTGCGTTAACAACATTGTTGGAAAATTGTGGTAATTAAGTATGATAGGATGTGAAAAGAGCTTACTAAACAACCTGGTTCATAATACAGTCACTAGAATGACAGTTACTATTCTGTACATTGACAAAAAATTAAAATGTCTTAGTTTTGGTTTTAATATTTTAAAATATGACAAAGCTGAACAAAACTTGTGAAATTAGGGTAACTTTTTCAAATGCAATTATTCTTTTTGTTTCTACACCATGGTTTCTACATGAATCTTCTCAGATTTCTCATTTTTTAAGAGGAGAAAACCACCCATGGTTTTTCTCATAAAGTCATCTTTATATCAAATCATGCAGAATGCTTTTTTCCTCAGGAAGGCCTGTAGTTATCAACATAACCTATGATTTCCAGTCTACAATACTGCCCAATGTTTCCAGTTATTCCTAGTAAAGTACACTCTGTCAGCTGGAAACATGGTTGTGTTACTTCTTACTCATGTCTACATATCTTTGCATGTGGTATTGTTTTTTGTTTGTTTGTTTGTTTCTGCAGTATAAGGGATTGAACTTGGACTCACGTTTATAAGGTAGGCATGGTAACCTTTAAGTTAAACTCCTGGCTCTGTATGCAGTTTTATTATAGCCACATTGCTTAAGTGTTATGGAAATTTTGTCTGGAGACAGATTAATGAAGGCAACTAGTATCTTCACAAATACATTCATTTTTCTTGACATCTTTTTCCCAGAAAAAGTCAAGCCTTCAGAAGACAGACAGCTCTGGCAACTGAGAATTATTATGTGGTGCTCCACAAACATCTAACTTATCAAAGTTCTTATTTTAAGACAAGAATAAAGTATTAACAGAAAGAATTACCCTTATCTTTCCCTGTGCTTCCTGAACCCATTCTGTTACGTGGTGAAAGATATGTCTTACACATGAAGTGGAAAGAGTTGATACAAGACCAGAATTTTAAAAATTCCCTGTTACTCTTTAATGTGCAGCATCATTATTCATGTGCCATAAATATCAGGCAGGAGCCTGGGCTATGGTCCTGGAAAGACTGTGACCAGCTTGTGGATTCTATAGACATTAATAGTGCATTTGGAATACTATTAAATAGGTCATGGACTCTTCTGCCAGTAAAATTTTCATGCTTAGTTGATAAAGAGTGAAAGAAAGGCATTAATGAACTTGACCTGTCTCAGAGGTTTGTAATCCAGAAGGACAAATCCTGAGGTGTCTATATGCCAAGTCTCAACATATTATTTCATTCAATAGCAATGGCTGAATAATCATTGGAAGTTCTAATTTGTTCTAATAAAATTTGGCTTAGAGGGCCGGGGAGTTAGCTCAGTGGTTCCGGCGCCTGTCTTGCAAGCGCAAGGACCCGGGTTCGATTCCCCGGTAACCACATAACAATACTGGGTGTGGAGACCCACACCCAGCAGCAACCAGTACCATATACCACAGTGCCGGGCGTGGTGGCTCACGCCTGTAATCCCAGCACTCGGGAGGCAGAGGCAGGAGGATGTGATGTGAGTTTGAGGCTGAGCTGAGGGCCAGCCTGAACCACAAAGCGAGACCCTGTCTCAAAAAAACCTAAAAAAAAAAAAAAAAAAAAGATTTGGCTTAGAAGTTTCATGTAAAACCTCTTACAGTGTAGACTAATGAAGTTTTGCCTCTGTTTGTAATAAATAAATCATATTACTTTTGGAGAGTCTGTGGAGGGGAAAAATAAAAAGATAGTATTAAGCAGTTTTCACTTCTGACTTGACCCTTTCTGTGTGATACTCAGGTGACTCTATGGAGCATTAAAGTTTTTGAACCACTTATCTAATTGAGAAGTTTCAAGATAGGATAAGTAAGACTACCTAGAAAATTTAGGAATGTCATATTAAAAATTCTCATTTCTTATGTATATAAGTCAATAGTGCTGTAGCCCATGTCAAACTGTATAAGTAGATACACATATTGTAGGAACAGTGGGACCCCGTGGATAGGAAAAGAGGATGAAAGCTTCATTAAGCTTTGTTAAAATTAATGGACAGACTTATTAAGCACAGCTAGAGGTGGATGCCTAGTAGGAGTGTCTACCTCTGCCAACTACACATGAGCAATTAGAAAGACAAAGGGAAAGAGTGAGAAAGAAAATCAGGACTAGGAAGGCCCCAGGTAGTATGAGTAACATGAGTTACACCCTTCCTCTTTACGTTAATCTTTCAGCCTAAACCATCTTTCTTAAGGTTTCCACTGGTGGACAAGGAAAAGTCATAGCCAGAAGAAATCCAAACCAGGGAGCCAATCAGATTCTAAGAGCCTACATAAAGAGAAGAAACTCTAAAAAATAGAGCTGGGAATCAAAGTCCATGAGCAGGTCACTACCGAAATCTTCCTACCCATCCAAAACAGCTGACTGTTTTCTCTCTTCCCTATTTCTGAATAAATCATCTTTTACTTTAAAGTTGGTTTCTTTAATTCCTTACTAACCCTAGGTTTAAGATCATCAGGAACTTTGTTTTTCATAAGTGTAGATGTTCTATACACCTCTGAATGGTATAATGTATACATTCATTTAAAGCATTTGCTCTTAGAATGAATATTACAGTATGCATTCAAGTTCTAGTTAACTATTACTGCTGTGGAAGGAGAGAAGCATCAAATGGAAGAAATTCCTATTTCTGTTTTTTTCAAATGGCCCTGAAACTTTTTAGGAAACCCATAAAAGGTATCTGTCATTCTTATCCACGATACAATACAAATTGCTGCTATGGAATGTCACTTCTTCCTCTACTCAAACCCCAGACATCGGAGGGCATCTGAGGACACTTCTGGGCCCACCTCCACTTTCAAGGGCTTGCACATTATGGGGTCGCAGTTATCTAAGAATGGCATCATTCTCAATCATGCATGCATAACATGGATAAGATCATGCATGCAGCAGGTATTTTGCCTCTCCATATTCTGGTGAATTGATAAGGCTCTAACTGCTGTGAACTAAAGAAGACTGCAACTGGTTAGCAGCTGTTTTGCTGAAGAAACAAGACACACAGCTCTTAGAATCTATTGACTCCCTGGCTGTCTTTGCTCTTCCCTTTGGATTTACTCTCATCATATGATTTTTTCTGTTGCTGGTGGAAGTTAGGATTTTGGGTGGGAATCTTAGGGATAGGTAGTTTAGATTTAAAGATTAGTCAGTTTCCGTACCTAGCCTTTGAGAACTTCTGTGTTATGTCTATTAGGCATCTTCCTATCCCCGTTTATGTGACCTTTTGCTCAAAAACCTAGGGAGGATTTAGAATTAGAATCTTAATAATTTATAAAACAATGAGCTGGAATTCAGTCTTGAAATTTTTAAGACAAGAATGTTGGATTACCTATGGGACAAATTTGTGATATATGACTTTCTCCAGGTCCAAGTAAACTGTCAACAAGGAAAGCAAATAGATTAACTAGGTGGCAATTATTTAATGTGTTGAAAATCCAGTGTTCTGTTTTGTAAGACTTTTGAAGTTAAATTAATACAAAAGGTAATTAGTAAATATTAGGCTTTGTTTGGTTATCTATTGCTTCGTTACAAACCATAATGAACATAGCAGTTTGAAGCAACAGTAACAAATCTTTTTTTTTTTTTTTTTGGTATCAGGGATCAAACTCAGGATCTTGTGCTTACAAGGCAGGTATTGTGCCACTGAGCTAAATCTCCAGCCCAAGTGTAACAGTTCTTTTTCAGATGTACCCACAATCTGGATAAGGCTCAGCAAGGTCAGTTCTTCTCTGCTATGTATGATATAACCAGGAGTGGTACAGCATTTGGAAGCTGGATCTGTTTGAAGGCTAATTCACTTCCATATATAGTAGTTGATGGTGAATACATTGGGATCTTAACCAGGACTGTTGCTTGGCAATCTACATTTGGTCTCTTCATGTAGTTTGGGTTCCTCTCATCATGGTGGTTGAAATGTAAAGGTACATGATGAAGGAGAATGAAAAAGCTAGCAGGAAAATCTTTCATGTTATTTACCCCAGGCTTAAGCGTATACAACATTCTGCTTCATTCTATTAGTCAAAAATCATCAGATCTAATCCAGATGAAAAAAGCAATTAGAATTCACTGTTTAATGAGAGGATTTTTAAAGAATTTATAGACACAATTTAAAAACACTATAGTTCCCAAATATATATATATATATTTGATGTAAATATTAAAAGAGATTATATATTTATATATATTATTTGATGTAAATATCACAAGAGATGACTTTCATAGGATAAATTATATAATTCCCAATAAAGTTATTTGATTATTGATAACATAGTGTATTGAATAGATCTAAAACTTCACCTTGGAGTGATCCACTATGAATGCTAAAAGTCAATAAAATATGATTTTTATCATTTACTATATTATTCTCCTTTTAGGGTTTAACAGAATGATCTGTTTCAGTGGTGGTCCTTAAATACATTTGAGGAACTATATCTTCACTTAAATATACATGCATACAGTAGTAAACTTCCAAAAATATTTCTTCTGAAAATCTTCACTAATTTTGGGCCCATATACTTCAAAATGTCTTTTTAAAATGCAATTAGATAAATAATTTAATTATACAAAAATGGAAGATTATTTCTTAAAGACAAATGTTGAGTTCCATCATAGGACTTTTATTTCTTACATACTCTTGAGAATGAATATTTTCTTTTCACTTAATTATTTTTCTGATCTTTAGTTGTACACTTTCTGTATTTCTACTTAGAGATTTTAACAAACATGCACAATGTATTGCTCTTATTTTGAGTCAGTGTTAAGTCACTTAAAGAGCAATACAAGAACTATACAATTCCACTTACCGCCATACTACAAAGCCACTGTGATAAAAACAGCAAGGGACTGGAAAAGAAACAGACCTTTGGGTCAACAGAACAGACTGGAAGACAAACAAGCAACTCCAGATACACTAAGCCACTTCATCTTTGACAAAGGAGCCAAATACAATCAATGCAGAAAAGATAATCTCTGTAATAAATGGTGCTGGAAAAGCTAGATTTCAGCTTGCCAAAGATTAAGGCTAGATCCATGTCTTTCACTATGTACAAAATGAAAATCAAAGTGGGTTAGAGACATAAATATTAAAACAGAAACACTAAACCTGCTGCAATGCGGGCTAATAATAATTGGGATCTTATCTTATTAAAAATCTTCTGCACAACAAGAGAAGCCATAAAAAGAGTGAATAGACAATGTACAAGTTGGGAAATAATTTTACCAGCTTCTCCTCAGACAAAGTACTGCTATATAGCTAGTATAAAAAACTTAAAAAAATTAACCCCCCTAAATTTAAAGACCCAATTCAAGAATGGACATCTGAAATGCATAGGCATTTTCAAGATGAAGAAGTAAAGGTAGCTAAGAAATATGAAGAAATCTTCTTGGTGGGCATTTGGGAGATGCTGATGAAAACAACACTAAGATTTTTATCTCATTCCACAAAGAATGGCAGCTACCATGAAATCAACCAACAACAAATACTAGCAGGGCTGTGAGGAGAAAGGAATCCTTCTCCATTATTGGTGGGAATGTAGACTGGTGCAACTAGTATGGAAATTAGTGTGAAAATTCCTTAAAAAAAAACTAGAATTAGAGGTCCTTGACTCTGCTATTCCTCTGCTAGGTATATACGTGAAAAATTAAAAGAATCATATCACAGTGACATACATGCATCAATGTTTATAGCAGCTCAATTTGTAATAGCTAAATCTTGGAAAGCCCAAAAGCCCATCATTGGGAAACTGGTTAAAGATGTGTCATTTTTTAAAAAAATAAAATGGAGTATTACATAGCTACAAAGAATGACAAATTGGAGTCATTTATACGCAGATGGATGCACCTTGAGGCCATACTCAAAAGTGAAATATATAGGATACAGATGTATAAATACTGTTTGTTTCTCTAGTATGAGAAACTAAAGATGGAAATGAAGTCTGGAATGTATGACAGATATTGTGAAATAGGAAGCAAATGTCCAAAGGGAAGAGGTATGTGGGCCTAGGGGAAAATAGTGAAGGGAAAAAAAAGTTGATAGTAAAAATTAAAAAAAATGGAAACAAAGCTTTTGTATATAGGAAGTTGGGGTGAAAGGGTGTCAGGGGAAAGGAAAAGGTGAGAATCAGGATGTGTCATGTACAGGTACAAATTTTTACATCAATTGCTATCATAATGTATGTGTAAAATATACCAATAAATAAAATTTTAAAAATTCTGTTTACCCCCTTTCACATTTGCCTTTATTTTTATCACATGCTTCTATATATGTTATAAAGCTCACCATGCATAATTAATTTTATTGGTTGGATCCATGAAATACTTCTTTTCAATTTAAAAAGTAGTGTTATATGTTGAGAATTTTCTTTGTGTATTCCTGGGGTTCCTGTATGTCCTGTTTCTTTGCATATGTTATTATTTTTGGTTAATGGTGGATATTATGTTTAAAGAACACTATGATACTGTGGTAGAATAACTCTTCTTCCTTTATTTTCCCCTGTTAGATAGTTACAAGGGACAGCCTTAGGTCCAAGTAAGAGCTGAGGTAGGTCTGAGGTGGGGCTTACCAAAACAATACCTGTCTTGTGCCACATATCCTGAGGTCAAATTCCATGCTATGGGCATTAAAATCTTCCTTTAAATGTGATTTTAGGATCTTTATTAGGTATCTTTCTCCTTACTGAGAAAAATAACTGATATTAAAAATTAGAGGGGTAAAAATTTATTTAGTTTGCAATTTGTAGAGGTCTCAGTCCATAGTTGGTTGGCTCCAAGGCAAGGTGGCATGACAGAAGGCCATCACAGAAGAGAAATAGTTTACAGTAGACAGAAGATAGTCAAAGCTACAAGCAAGTGACTCATAACAAACTTCTTTCTTTCTCTTTTATATTCTATCTAGGCTCATGGCTTAAAGTGGGTGCCAAACCTATTAATGGATTAGCAGTCACATACCCTTAATCCCAGCACCACACATTCTAGATCCAGCCAGCTCTGGAAAGGGTCCACCTATGATTGTGTGAAGTTTAGGGGAACATCTACACACCAGCCATAACAGGCTCTAAGGACCACAAGACTTGGCATTCTAGCTCAGCCATGTGCATCTTGAATCACCATAAACAGTGCAGGAGAACCAGTGGCAGTGGAAGGAATTATTTCTGCATTAGAGATTGCTCCACATTCCAAATTTTCAGCAAACTTGTGTCATCATTACCAGCTTTTCCTATCTCTCATTGTGATTGCACACCAAAGCTCTCTTCCCTTATGGACCATGGAAGTCAAAATACTTATCTACACCAATAGGAGTCATTTAACCTTATGGAAGAAAGTAATATCTACCTCAGAAAACTCTAAAAGGATTTACTCCCTTCTGAATTCAGTTCTTTATGATTACATTGGATATATGACTCTCTAGTTGCTCAAAAATATAAATAATTTTTTCTCTCTTTCCACATGTTAGTAATCTTTTGTCATTGTCTTTATCTGTGAACTCAGTTTTGAAAGAATAATTGCAATAAAACATAAAATATTAATGAACTTTTCAATCTTTCTTATTTGTGCTTATTCAAATCTTTAATGAGAACACTTACATCACTGTCATTTTCTTTGTAGACCTTGTTTAATTATATAAACAGTCTGGAAAGATAACTCTAGTTTTTTTTTTTTCTAATTCAGTGCATATCTTTATTTTCTACTGACTTTTCCCCTCTCAATTTTATTGAGGTTTAATCAACCAAAATTGTGTATGTTAAGGCATACAGTGTTTATTGATATATAGACTCATGGTAGGAAAGATTTCTAAGTATTTTACCTTTTTAAAAAAAATCTTTATTGGTACATTATATATAAGCATCATGATTGCACTCCATAATGGGGATTTGTACCAGTATAAGATACAACTTAATTCTCATTTTTTCTCATAGCCCTACCCACCCTACTGCCCCCCCTATATACATACAATTTGTTTGGATGGTACTGTGAAATGTATGGTTTTCCTAATTTATCTCCTAGTGAGTTCATTATTTGTGTACAAGGATGTTATGGATTTTTTAGTGTTGAGTTTCTATCCTACTATAGTATTGAACTTGGTTATTAAATGTACAAATATTTTGGTAGTTTTGGGGGTCTTTGTAGATTATCATATCATCTGAAAATAATTATAATTTAACTTCTTCCTTTCCTTATTCTTTTTACTTCTCTCTTTTCTAATAGCTCTGGTTAATGTTTCCAGAATCATATTGAATAGGAGTGTTGATAGTAGAGATTCTTGTCTCGTTCCTAGTTTTAGAGTGAAAGTTTTCAGTTTTTGAAGATTTAGTATGATGTTTGTCATTGGTTTGCCATAGATGGCTTTAATCAGTTGAGATAGAGTTTTCTGTAAGGGTTTTATCATGAGTGGGTATTGGACTTTGTCAAACCCTTTTCTGTATCTATTGAAATGATCATGTGATTTTTGTCCTTGGTTCTATTAATACAATGTATTTCATTTATTTATTTGCATATGTTGAATCCTCCAGGCATGCCTGGAATGGATCCAACTTGGCCATAGTATATCATTTTCTTGATGATTTGCTGCATTGTGTGTGTCAGTATCTTATTGAGGATTTTTATGTTTCACTAAGGAGAGTAGGCTGCTGCTCTCTTTTTGGTTGGAGCCTTCTCTGGTTTGGGCATCAGAGTAATGCTTGCTTCCACAAATGAGCTGGGAGTGTTCCTTCCTTTTCAATTTTATTAGAGTTTGAAGAGTAGTAGCATTACATCTTCTCAAATTTCTTATAGAATTCAGCAGTGAATCCATCAAAACTTTGAGGCATGGTCTCTCTCTTTTTTTTTTTTTTTTTTTTTTTTTTTAGGTTTTTTGAGACAGGGTCTCACTTTGTGGTTCAGGCTGGCCCTGAGCTCAGCTTCAAACTCATCACAGCAATCCTCCTGCCTCTGCCTCCCGAGTGCTGGGATTACAGGTGTGAGCCACCACGCCTGGCACTGTGGTATGTGGTACTGGTTGCTGCTGGGCGTGAGTCTCCACACCCAGTATAGGTATGTGGTTACCGGGGATCGAACCCGGGTCCTTGTGCTTGCAAGACAGGCGCTGGAACCACTGAGCTAAATCCCCGGCCCCCCATGGTCTCTCTTTTATAGTTCAGGCTGGCATCTGCCTTGCAAATGCAAGGTCCCCAGTAACCACATACCACAATGCCAGCCATGGAGACTCATGCCCATCAGCAATCAGCACAACACACCACAGTGCCAGGAGTGGTAGCTTATCACTGTAATCTCAGCACTTGAGAAACAGAGGCAGGAGGATTGCTGAGATTACAGTGATAAGCTACCACTCCTGGCACTGTGGTGTGTTGTGCTGATTGCTGATGGGCATGAGTCACCATGGCTAGCATTGTGGTATGTGGTTACCGGGGACCTTGCATTTGCAAGGCAGATGCCATAACCACTGAGCTAAATCCCCGAACCAGAAGCAACTTTATAATTAATTGATTTTTTAGTTGTTTTCCTTAGCCTCAATTGCATTAATTTTTGTTCTAATCTTTATACAGTGGACAAACTTGATTTATGAACTCAACTCATTTGAAAGGACTGGTTGTAATTCAGGTTGGTCAGCTGAAGACTCAGACCCCTCTATGTAGCCTTCAAAGTCTCTTCCCTATATACAGACAAATCCCAGTCTCCTTACAGAGACATTGATCCAGGATTTCTCAAATAATCCCCCTTAGGGAAAGGAGCTTGTAATGTTCCTTCCAGAACTTTTCAAGGGTTAAACTGTATTGAGATAATCTGGAAGAGCAAGGGGTTGGCATTTGGGTCATAACTTAAGACTTTGTTCATAAGTTAAAATTAAAATTCATAACGCAAGTTGTTTGTATTTCAGGTCAGTTATAACTTGAGGATTCATTGTAATTTCCTCTCCCATATAAGCTTTAGGCCTGACTTGTTCTTTTTTTTTTTTAGATGTTTGAAGTTCAAGATAGGTTATTTATTTGAGCTCATTCTGCTTTTCTGCTGTGAGATTTTACAACTATATATTTCCCCTCATAAGATTCCTTTCATTGAGTCTCATAAGTTCTTTTTTTTTTTTTTAGACAGGGCCTCCCTTTTGTAGTTCAGGCTGGCCCTGAGCTCAGCCTTGAACTCAAGGAATCTTCTTGCCTCTGCCTCCCAAGTGCTGGGATTACAGGAGTGAGCCACCACGCCTAGCACTGTGGTATATGGTTCTGATTGCTAGTGGATGTGAGGCTCCATGCCTGTCATTGTTATATGTGGTCACCTGGGATCAAACCTGAGTCCTTGCACTTGCAAGGCAGGTGCTAGAACCATTCAGCTAAACCCCAACCCATGTGCCATAAGTTGTATTATATTGTATGGCTATTATTTAATTGTAGAAACTGATTGCTTATTTAATTTCATCTGTGACCCTTTGATTGCTCAAGAGGGTGTTAGTTATTCCCACATGTTTATGAAATTTTTGTGATTTTTTTTGTCATTGATACTCAATTTCATTGCACTATGGTTTAGTAATACACAAAGGGTAAATTCAATTCCTTTGCATACACTTAAGCTTGTTCTGAGTTAGTATATGGTCTGTTCTGAAGAACATCGCATGTTCAGCTGAGAACAATGTGTATTCTGATGTTGTGGGATAAAATACTCTGTAGACATCTATTAAGTCCATTTTGAGAGAAAAAGGAGTCCAAACGGGAACACCTGTGACAAGGCTTTAGTGCAGGTGAAAGCTGCTAGGCTGCCTTGAACAATGGCAGAACAGAGCACTGGGAAGTGGAGTGTGGTTTTTATGGGGCATTGGGGGCAAGAAGAGCATTATGGTAGATTGGGACTGATCTGGGCTCCGTGGCAGGTTAGAGAACTTGCTGATAGGCTGCCCTTGGGTGAATGCAAGAAAGGAAGCCATTTTCAGACTGGTGCAGTTTAGAGATGTGTGGGGAAGGGAGCCATTTCAGACGTGGCACAGTATAGGGGCTCCTTTGTGACTCCACTAAAAATTTGGTTCAGTTTTGATATTTCTTTGTTGATGTTTTGTCTGGTGGATCTGTCTATTTGTGACAGTGGGCTAGTAAGATCCCCTAGTACAATTGTCTTAGTGATTTTACAGTTATGTTATTTGAGTTTTCATTTCTGTTAACACTGATTTTATATAGTTGGATGCACTGGTATTTGATAATATAGATTTATGATTGTTATCTCTTCTTGGATTATTCCTTTAAAAAAGTATGTAGAGCCTGACTTTGTCTCTCTTGATCAGTCTTGGCTTAAAATTCACTTTGAAAATAGCTGTCTGTTTTTTCTTTTCTTATTTCCTATTGGATGGAATATTGTTATCTATCCTTTGATTTTCAACTTAAAAATTTATTTTTGAATTATGTTTCTTTTATGCAGCATATTGTTGAATCTTATCCCACCAGTCTGTTTTTTTTTTTTTGATTGGTGAATTGAGATTATGTATATTGATAGTTCTAATTCGTCTTTTTTGAGTTATCTTTGTCACGTTATTACCCTTATGTTCGTTGTCTTTTTTGTACCTCTCTTTAGTTATTTGCCTTGCTTATGAATTCAGTTACACCTCACCCTGATACTTGATGCTACTAAAAGAGCAAATCCATAGCTGCTCTGAGTTCTGGATTCTTTTGGCCTTTTCCAAAATGGCTAATAGCCAATTGGCTTTCTCTGGGTGACATCTGGACCCAAATAAGTCACTAGCTATTGTAGTCTGCAGAGTCTACTGCTCCATTCCACAGGAGCATTTCTCTGTGGAAGCCTCTGGGGTCTCCAGTAGTCACCATGTGTCTGCAGATTCCACCTGTGCCTCTCATGGCACAAGCTGGGCTCAGGGAGAAATGCTGCTTCCACCTCTCTCTCTCTCTGCACTATAGACTATCTAATAAGGTCTTTGGGTAATATATGAATTTGGAGTAGAGCAACAGAATAAGAAGTAATAATGAAGTAGGAAGAAATATAAATGTAGGTAGAAATGAGATATAGCAAATCATAATTTTAAAATTTTACTTTTAATAAAAACTGTAGATTCAAGAACAAAAAAACTTTGAAGGATCCTTAGAGACATAGTAAGCTTGGTGATTCCCTCCACCAGCAGATGGGCCTTTTGCTCCTGCGAATGTATCATCAAGTTTTGCCTTATGGTAAAATAAGACAGAAGTTTTCCTACTGGATAGACTACTGCTCTATCACCTGTTGTGTCTGTCACCTATGAAGGATCATTGCCCTTCTGTTCTAGGAGGATTGTCACCTTTCTGGTAGAAATTGAATTCAGCCTTTTCATACATGAACAACTTCCATAGATTTCCACCCAAATAATTCCAAATATAACTAGCCCTGGACTCTAATGCATCTCATTTTCTGAATGGCCAACTCTACTATGAGTATTTTTCCCCCCTTTTTTGTGTCTCTTACTGACTAATCCTAAAAATTCTTTTTCTGTGACAGGATTCAGGGAATTTGGTTTGTAGGCTGAGTGAGTCAAGGTTCTTCACCTTCTCTTTGGGAACCTTTTTGGATGCTGCTCAGTGAAAAAATACAACTGGCAAAGTCAACTTTGTTCTCTTTGCATTATTTAATTATCTTGTGGGCTTTAATATTCTGGCCAGCAATTATTGTCCTATCCCAAATAAAAATCATTCATGAACTAACTGGAAAAGCTTCCTACAGAACTAAATTCTGCCAAATTACAACAAAGCTTTCTCATAAATAGCACAACTGAGAAATGCATTAATTCTCATTAGAGGAGGGTACTTGGTCCCGCTTCTATTTCTCACAATGGCAACTTTCTTCGCGGGTTGATTCTAATGTGTGCACTCTGAATAAAGTCTCTAGTTTTGCTTTTCCTTGGGTTTGATGCAGAACTAAGTGGTGCAGATAAAATTGTAAATAGAAAGCCTTGGGAAGAAGAGACAAGGGAATTGTGGTTCAGATTTTAGAATGCTTTGCCTAAAGGCCTCGCTAAAGATCACGTGAGGAAGAGAAAGAAATTTTTGACTTCAGGATGAATGAGCAATTGGGTGAATGTATGTAGCCTGAGGAAACTAATTGTTTTCCAAGCACTCCTTTTTCGGTTTGACTTTTATTTGATTATTATACCCTGCAGTATTTTACATATCATTATCTTATCTCTTCTTTGCTGACCAACCCAGAGATGCTTAAAAACAAAGAAAAGAAAATGTGATGCTTTTTACATGAAACAAAAATATCTTTCTCCCCTGCTAACATGCTTGATAAAATTATACGTGTAGCTGGTTAAGATCATGTGGATTTAGGCTACTATTGTTAAGGAAACTGTGGTCTTTTCCCTTCTCTTTGGAGTTCCAAGATATTTTACTGTTGTTGTTTTAAAGGTGAATATAGCATCTCAGAGATACACTACAAAATAAAGTACAAAGCTCTTGGCCTTCACCAGCCTGCCCATTTGGGGAACTCGAGTACATTTCAATTATAATACATTGCCAAAAATTGTGATACAATATCTCATTGTGTCCTAATACTTTGAACTTGGTTAAGTATTCACAGTATCTAATTACTTTGAAGTTTTTCCATTTTTTTAAATTGAAATCTTTATTGGTACATTACATTGAAGTATTTCTATTAAGAGCTAAGGATTGTATCATTTTTTCAAATTAGTATTTTCTAAGAACAAAGATTGAATTATGTGGGCTGATCAGTAGGGAGCAGGGAATGGTAAAGAATTTGAAGATGACTTCTGTGTAATTTTAAAATATGATTTTTAGAATTGAAACTTTTCTTTCTTCTTTCTCTTAGCAAAATAGGTGACATGGATATAATAGCTTAAATTTGCTACATATTCATAATGCTTCAGGCATATTTATAATGCTTCAGGCATATATTAGTTCATTTAACTTTTATAGGAGAACTAGAATAAAAACTATTTTTGTGTGTGTGCATAGTTGAGAGACCTTAGACTCAATGATTTATCCAAGGGTTCATAGCCAGGCAATCTGTCAACGGAGATCATACCTTGGAATTTTCCAGTAAAACTAGGGAAAACTTGAATAAATGCTAAAGCCTCACATGTCTCCAGCCACTTATTTTCATTATTCATTTTGAAAGTCACTTAGCTAAACAAACACCACTAGCTGTGCTACAGGTGACACATCTGACATGTGGATGTTAGTTATTTTTTCAGGAAGTTAGAGATGGCTTTGTCTAGCTGAAACATGTTGCAGTTTCTGACCCCTTCACTGCCTGTGTAGAGGTCTGATGAGGGTCCTTCTCATATGAGAGGGCTGGAACTCCACCCGGATATCTCAGTAATGCTGTCATTTTCTGACACACGTCCTGAATGGCTGTGAAGTTTGATTACTATTGTGCAGACCACAGATCATTTGACTCCTCATGATTTCTAATCCCCTTTCCTTTACACCATCCTTTCCTTATTCCATAACTACCTCCAAATCCTCTCCTTGGAGAGTCAGATTTGAGATTTAGTCTCCTGTCTCCAGATGGTTGGCGAATTCAAAACTAAACTTTTTCTTTTGCAAAACTTGTGTTTCAGTGATTGACACATGCATGGTGAGCAAATTGGGTCTGGCTGAGTAACTTATTGCATTCTCACAGTTTATTTCCTTTTATTTACACTATATTAAGTAAGACATATTTAGGTAAATCTTTCCCATTAGGTCCCAGGAAACAACAGAAGGACTTGTTCATGAATATAGAGGTAACTGATAACTAAGAAAAGTCCAGTTACCCCTACAACATTTTCTTAGATCTGAGTGTAAAGAAGCTGGACACTCCCTGCCCTTTATATCCATTTCCCTTCCTTGGCAACTACATCCATTTAATTAAGAAAATACCTTGTCATCAGTTGTATTCACAAACAAATGTCTAATCAGGAATAAGATGAATAAATACAGTAGTTTTTTGATTAATAGACCTATAAGTGCAGGCTTGGGACCTGTCCCAGCTCTCCCATCAAATTTTAATGGCTCATTGTTCTGAATAATAAGCATACGATATTCTGGGAATTCAATACTCAAAATAGGGAGGAGCTATCTGAAGCAGCCTTGATTCTTTTCTCTTTCCTTCATGGGGAATGTAGTACATGAGGTATGGAGGAAGGACCTGGAACTGCTGGGCCTTTCCCCTCTCTTCTGGAAGTAAAAAATCCTTTAAAACTTCAGCCCACCTGAAGCATTTACTTCGAAAAAAATTAGTGTGTTCAAAGCAGGCCGGAGCTGCCTGGATACTGCAGCTAGGAATAATGGAATAGAACCACGGTTCGATTTTGTTGGTTCTTGGAACTGAGACCATGATTAAGAGGGAGGGCCAGAGGATTCATATTGCGCTGCTAGAGGTGAAATTCTTGGACCGGCACAAGATGGACCAGAGCTCAAGCATTTGCCAAGAATGTTTTCATTAATCAAGAATGAAAGTCGGAGGTTCGAAGATGATCAGATACCGTCATAGTTCTGAACATAAATGATGCCGACCGGCGATGTGGCGGTGTTATTCCCACGACCCGTCGGGCAGCTTCTGGGAAACCAAAGTCTTTGGGTTGGAGGGGGCAGGATATGGTTGCAAAGCTGAAACTTAAAGGAATTGACGGAAGGGCACCAACAGGAGTGGAGCCTGCAGCTTAATTTGACTCAACACAGGAAGGCTCACCCAGCCCAACACGGACAGGATTGACAGATCGATAGCTTTTTCTCAATTCCGTGGGTGGTGGTGCATGGCCGTTCCTAGTTGGTGGAGCGATTTGTTTGGTTAATTCCGATAAAACTTTAGCCCAGGCATTCACATTGCCCCAAAGTGTATAACCCAGGATGAGCTTCCTTTTGGAGTCACTCAGTTGTGGAGTAGGAGTGTTACCAAATCTGCCCCAGGTAGCTTTTTCTGAGCTTTGGGGGGAATCTCATAGTGGATCTGAGGCTTCTGTTATCCCCTACTGCCTATATATAGACAACCTGGCTTATGTAACATGTTGCCTATGAAGTGTGGTCTGTTTCACTGGATTCAGATGGTGGATAACTAGTGTGTGGTGAACTTGCTTTCCTGTAAGAAACTGAGAACTAGATTACTGTAGGGAAAGCAGCCAAGGTAGGATTATGTTTTACAATCCACATTTGAAGGAAGGTTTCAAAAAGTAGCTTTGGATAACCAGGTATGCTTTGATGACTGAGATTTTGAGATTCAAAACCTGGCTTCTGAAATCTGCTTGGTATCACCAGGGAAAAGGTATTAAGCTATTTTGTGGGAGGTGACTGGAAACCTGCTGGCTTGGTCTGACCTTATCAACCGCAATGCTGATGGTCTGTTTTAAGAGTTGCTGTCAATTGAAAATCTGCTCCATTTAAAAATACATTATAAATGTCTTATCCTCTAAGGCTAGACTTGCTCTTAAGACATTTTTCACATCCTAAAAAGACTGACAGAGCTAGGGTGGATTAACAATGTGTGCCTTGAGAACATCATATTTAATTTTACTGAATCAGATTCAATTTAGCAAAACAAAGTGGGCTGAAAATCATTCTGGTAAACTCTCAGATTTAGGGAACAGATAACCCCTCTCGTCAATAAAGGAGGTCTTAACTGTAAATCTTGTGCTTGTAATAAGAAAACTATAGTAAATTCACAGGGCTCAGTAACTATGGCAACCGCAGATTTCAGTCAATACCCTTTGATCTTCAACATTAGATAGTCATGTCTGATTGCTGCACGTAATCCTTTTCCCCAAAGAGGTCAATGTTCTTGCTGAAATACTTCAAAGTTTTCTAGTCCTTAGATATGCTCAGGGCCTTTATACTAGTTACTCCCATTTCTGTTCAATAATTCACCTGAAAAGTTATGTGATGTTTGTGCAAACACAAGCACATACACACACCTACAAGACACTATTATAACTTCTGCCCATACACAAGTTCCTTTGAAGAGAAAATGTTTGCTGAATATAGATGCATATGAATACAAATCTCATATATACAGACATATAAATACAACCACACCTGAACATGAAAAGCTGAGGAAAATAGTACTAGTAAATTTAAAAAACAGAAATATATTTTAGATGATGACCTCAAAACAAATTATTGCAATTACAGTATTGTCATTAATATCGATTTAAAATAACAATGACATACATAAAAATAATGAGGCATAAACACAGGGCAATGAAGGTATGTATCTGAACTTGTTACATGTTCTTTTTTCATGTAACTAATCAGTAAATATTGTATTCAATTCTCATTTTGATAAACAGTATTTCTAAGCCTCTTGAGGTAAATATGTAATCTCTGTTTAGGGGACATAGGTCAAAATAAAAAGATGATATATACAGATGAATACATTAAGATGAAATGCAAATCAAAGGCCTTGGATCCTAGAAAGAAGTGGTATCTTAGTGTGGGGAAGAGCAGAGATTTCTAGGAAGAGGTAGCATCTTATCCCATCATAGAATGTATGGAGAATATCAATAATGCTGAGAGGCAGGCTGTCACACTGGTGATCTCAGAGGAGGGACTAGTGAGCACAAATGTTGAGAAGTGGAAGCTCTGGACAGCCAATGGAGTCAGAGCCACAGTTTCTAGGGTAGACTTCTAAGAAGGACATCTTGTACAATCAGGTCATCACATTTTAGAAAAGACAGACATAAAATTTTAAACCTTGGGAACTATAATCCTATCTCCAAAAACATAGGATAGAAATCAAACATTTATGAGTATTTTTATTCTACTATTAGAATTCTAAAAAACAAAAGCTTAAAAAGTCTTCCTCATCTTGAAATGTTGAAGCATATAGATAGGTAACATAGAAGAAAATAGATGTGTTTGCCTGTTCATGGAAGTGTTTGGAAATAGTTCATTAAAACTCCAGCTCTTTTTTTGAAAAAATGAAATGGTATTTGAATGCAAATTTGAGGGTGGTGAGGAAGGAGGATATAGGGGTGTCTGTAGGAAGAATATTCTGAGGGAGTGAATCTAGAGTGTGCCCGGTACATCCAAGTGCCCAAGGGGACCAGTGTGGCTGGAGCAGGTAAGGAAAGGAGAGGGCAAAAGTGGTAAGGCCTCCTAGGGAATTGTGAAGGCCAGATTTTCCTTTGAATGATAACAGCGTAGGTTGAAAAGAGGGACATTAAGAGCCTTGCATTTTTAAAAATCTTTATTGGTACATTAAATATACACGTCATGATTGCACTCCATAATGGGGATTTGTACCAGTATAAGACACAACTTAATTCTCATTTTTTCCCATAGCCCTACCCACCCTACCACCCATCCATATACATAAAATTTGTTTCCTTATTTTTTTGTTACAATCTCAACATTTTCCCCCTTCACCCTATTTTCCATTGAGCATTTTCTATTTCACAATATATAGCATACAATTCTAGGACTCATTTACATCTTTATTTTCTCGTACCAGGGAAAAGATGTGATATGTACCTATCTGTGTCCTATTTATTTCACTTATGAGGATATCCTCAAGGTATGTCCATTTAAGGAGCCTTGCATTTTAACATGATCACTTTAGCTGTCATATAAGCAGAAGACCAGTTAGAAGGCTACTGAGCTAGGCTGGCAGAGGCCTAGGATGGCAGAGGCATGAATTGGAGCAGTACTGGAGGTAGGCACTGCATTTGTGTACAGAAATCTTGAATTATTTTTGAAAGGTGAGTGGAAATGGAGATATGAAAAAAGCACTCAAGGCTAATACCAAGTTTTTGTTTTAATAATTAACTAATTATTAATATTTTTTCCTTGAGAGACCAAAAGGAAAATACTCACAGTAAATGGAAACTTTGACGAAGAGAAGTATGAGTGGGCCATGTTGGCAGAGCGAATAAGAGTTACAGCTGTGATCATGTTATGGTTGAGGTAGTTGTGACTGAAAATGGAGGTGCTGAATGGATGAGTGTCTAAACTAATCATAACTCGGTGATGTGAGGGTCAATGATGATGTTAGCTAGAACGCGTGCCATGATATAGTCTGCTGCTATGTTTAATAATATCTTCACATTTAGCAGGACAGTAGATTTTCAAGATCCTTAACATACACATTGAGTGATGGATATGTTATTTTACTTGACTGTGTGAATCTCACAATGTGTATTTAGATCACACCTTCAATTATACAAGTTAAATTTATGCTATTTCATCAGTTATACCTCAATAAAGCTGGAGAAATTTACATTATACATGCAAATTTGACAAAAGATCATATAGATCTATACTGAGCAAATTGATGTTTGCTCTTTCTACAGTTTTGTGTGTCTTTCATGTGGGCAAGTGGTTAATAAATGATTGTTATGGTTGGATCTTAAATGTCTCCCAGAGATCATGTACTAAAGGTTTTGGCTTCTGTTGGTGGCAAAGCTGTGGCCTACTTGGAGAAAGTAGGTAGCTGGGAACATACCCTTTAAGGATTTAGTGAACTCTAGCCACCCCTCCTTTCTAGCCACCCATAAGTGAGTGGCTTTCCTCTTCTATACCTGTCACATAATGTACAGTCTCTGCATTATCAAGTGATCATGAACTGAAACTCTGAGCCAAGACATTTCTTTTCTTCTCAAAGAAGAAAAAAAAGAAGTTTATCCTAGGTATTTTGTCACAGCAACCAAATGGTAACAGTGTTCATAAGGCATTCATGGCAGGTCATTTCCTAATAGATTTTTCCTGGTGCTGGGGATTGAATTCAAGCCTCAGAAATGGTGGGTAAATGCTCTAACACTGAACTACTTCCCCAAACTAGCTAATTACTTTTTGTTTTTATTAGACAAAATGTCTGAACTATAAAATATAAAGAAAACGATATGGGGAACATATTAATTAGATGTAGTATAGAAAATGAATAAGGAAAACATTTATTAACTACTTGCTTACAAGTAGCCCAGGCAACTCTAGTCACACTCTTGCAACAAAACTTGACATCCTGACCCTGATCAGAAATGAAGATGCCTTTAATAAAACCTGCATGAGTCACATGGGTATAACTGGTATACACATGCACAGCTATGAACACATGTGGGCATATGTACCACTGTCTGGAGACAGTTTGAGTGTATTCCTCAGGGGTTCATGTCCTTGATGTGAGAAGCAATGGAGCTATTCAAAGGCAGGGTCTAGTAGCATGTGATTAGGTCACTATTGGTATAATTATCACAAGTACCTAGGTGGCTTTTAGTGAGAAAAGTTTGTCATTAAAAAACCCTTCATTTCTCCGGTTATCTATATCACCATGTCCTCTGTCTCTGTTGTATGGTCTGATCATGTCAATCACCATGCTGTGAAGCAGCCCAGGTCTTCACCACAGGCTGAGCCAACAATGGAAGTGTTTGTGAACCTCCAGAACTATAAACTAAATGAACTTCTTTTATTATAAAATGCCTCACCTGAAGTATAGTATCAGAAACCTAACCATCAAAGTATGTGTATATGTATCTAGCTATGCCACTCACTGAACAGAAGCTTATGTTTGAATGTTAATATCTGCATTAAGACAATGAAAAGAAAATACATTAAATAATTCAAATAAAATCTTAGAGATAGTATTCACTCCAGGCACACCAGGGAAAACCTAAATACCAGATAACATGGATATGAAGCAAGGTTGACATTTTATATGGTAAGGAAGAGAGAAGAGCACATACTTTGTGGTTTGTCTAGCACAGTGGTTTTTGTTCTTAATTGCTGTGAAACTTTCAGTTGGAGATTGTTCTAGTTTTCAGGCCTGTGGCTCAAGATTGTTGTTGCAATTTCATTTGATAACTGTCAGAGAATACTTTTAGAGTGCTGTTTTTTCCAGCCTTGTGGTTTGTTGGTTAGTCATGGTTCAGAGGTAGGTAAAGTAGCAAAAAGAAAAAAAAAAAATAAAACGGGAAGAAAAAATGTGTAGTTGAGTGGAGAGAGTCAAAAGAGCCAGGAACTAGAGTCAAAGACAAAGCAGAAATTGAGAATCTTCTATCATCTTGATTTCATTTCTTTTATAAGATATATTATCGTTTGCATCTTCTGTTAACATCTAAGGAAGAAGCACATGTAGGCAAGGCTACGTAATTTTTCTTAAAGATGAAATTAAGTTCGAGTGTGTTTGTTCTCTCTAGACAGTTACTCTACTCCTTGTGTTCTACTGAAAACACCTCTAGGTGAAATGGCTGGAAGTCAGTACCAGAGCACCACTCCTTTTCTTTTATGTAGTTTGAATAAAAACAAATGATTATTACTATATTGGATTACAACTTTACTATATAGTAAAGCCTTAAGTTTCTTTAGTCTTTTTTTTAAAACACCGGTGGTTTTTGCTCCTTAAATAGTCTCATCATTGTGAATTCTCATGAATTAGACTGTGCTTTCTTCCAGTGCAAATGCAAATGTGCTGAAGAAGGGTAGCTCACAAAGTGCTGAGCAGTCAAACACACCTTGCTAAGAATGTACTTATCCAACTGTTATCTCCTTTCTTTAATTCCAAATTGTTATCTTCTAAAATAAAACATGCTTACTATTACTTGGGTGCTGATTACTAGATGCTGACTTATTGTGATGAGGGCCAAGGGGTGGGAGGAGGTAGGGTTAGTAAAACACAGTGAAAGGAGGTTAGTATTGGAGAAAAGGATAGGCACAGAAAGGAGAAGAGATCACTTTTGAACTTTTTTGCTTACTTTGTTCACTGGCTTGTAATTTTATTTTTATAATATATTGTGTTGAAATAAAAGGGAAGTCAGTGTATACATGCTTTCCCTAAATCTCTATAAAATTAACTGTACATTTGATCACATATTGCTTGAGTTCAAAGGGATTATTTTGCTTTGACAATTAAGATCCCATTTTCCTTTCTTAGAGGGACACCTGATTTATTGTCACTTGGTAACGGAAACTCCTACCTTGGCCATGATCAGAATTTTTTGTTTCAGACTTGTACATTTTCCTTGAATTAACCACAATTCCATCTATAACCACTAAGTGAACACCTTCTTATGCAAGGTAGCACTATACCAGTTACTGGGGACACAAAAATCATAATCTAGAAAATTCCACCACTTCAAAAAATACTATTTGGGGAATATAGGCAATTGGAAAGACAACTACAGCCAGCAGCATAATATGCTGACTATGAACTATGACAAATGCTTTCTTTCCAGGAGTTGAGATTTTTTTTATCTTTATTGGTACATTAAATATACACATCATGATTGCACTTCCAGGAATTGAGTTTTATTTCATCTCTGTGTCACTGCGCTTGCTGTGGTTGGTGACATGGAAACCACAGATGTTACTTGCATGGCATTCCTGTGGTCCAAGCAGAGACCAGGATTCATTCCAACTTTTAGGAGGAGACTAAGATTCCATATCTTGAAAAAAAGCAAATTCAGATCAGTTTGTCACATTCCTGGAACTTTCATAGGTGACCTCCTGAGCCCTCCCTCTATGGATGAGTTGAAAATTTCTGTGACTAGTAAGAAACTTCTGTTTTATTTTATCCTGAGGCATTATCAGCAGATAAAAAGGGGATTTGATTTTTGTTTCCCTATCCCTATATGTTTCAATTGAAAACATACAGTGGCAAAGACACCTGAGTAGCTGGTGTTTAGCTCCACTAATGCTGAGCCTAAGTTTCTGCTTATTGGTTTGATCTCCTATCCTGGAGACACCTTAGCTTGCTTGCTTTTTTTTCTTCCACCTTCCTCATTATCCCTTCTCCTTGTCCTCTTGCTTTTTCTCTCTTATTGACTTATTCTCCTCTTCTCTATTCTTCTCTCTCTCATTTATTTGAATATGATCTATTTATTGATTTTAGTTACAAAAACACCAAGAAACTTTTTCTCATAAGCCAAGATGCTAAGTATAATTAGCACAGGGGAGGGAAAGATGAGACCATTGTTTCACTTAAGAACTTTATCAAATAAACAAATAATAATCATTAAGTATGTTGTGCCGAGGTAAAGTACCCACAGACAGGCATAAACTAAAGGACCAAATAAATCTGAAAACAGAAATATATACTAAGTGATTTACAAAAATCTGAAAACAAAAACCTTCACAAAATATATTATCAGAATATTATAGTAAGAATAATTATTATTCATCAAAATATTTACAATGTGGGCCAGGGATTTAGCTCAGTGGTTCCAGCGCGTGCCTTGCAAGTGCAAGGGCCCAGGTTTGATCTGGTTTGATCCCCTGAGACCACATACAACAATGCTGGGCATGGAGACTCACACCCACCAGAAATCAGAACCACATATCACAGTGCCAGGCTCATGGCTGTTATACCAGAACTTGGAGACAGATGCAAGAGGATTGCTGTGAGTTCAAGGCTGAACTCAGGGCCAGCCTGAACTATAAAAGTGAGACTGTCTCAAAAAAAAATTACAATGTACCAGGCACTCTATTAAGTACATCATATATTTTGTCTCCATTTCATACTCATAACAACACTGTAAAATGTGTATTTTATCATTTTACAAATGAGAAATTTAAAGTCCAGAGAAGTTCTCAGTAGCAAAAGCAGGATTTAAAACCCATCATGTCAGTGTTTTCATTACAGTGGCTGCTCCTGATTAATTTCTATCCTTATCCTCAAAACTTTATCCTAAATTATAGGTCTGCCCTTCTCCTTGCCCTTTTCTTTGCCCTAATGACTTACACAACTCTGACACACTTAACTCATTCAGAGGAAATCCAAGTTATTTACAACTACCTGCAAATCAGGAGAAAATTTCCAACTTTACAATTATTTATTTATTTATTTTTTCTTTGAGACAGAGTCTTGCTTTGTAGTTCAGGTTGGCCCTGAACTTACTATGTAGCCCAGGCTAGCCCTGAACTCACAGCAATCCTCCTGCGTCTGCCTCCCAAGTGCTGGGATTACAAGCATGAGCCACCACATCTGGCATTGTGATATGTGGTTACCAGGGATCAATTTAGGGGCTTTGTGCTTGCAAGGCAGACCGGAACCACTGAGCTAAATCCTCAGCCCCTGCTTATGATGTTTTTATATGGTAAACTAATAATGGGCTTACATCATATAATGCTTGTAATCTTTGTTAAATTTTAATTTTTTAATTGATTTTATTGGTATGTTTTATACACACATTATGATCACAATTGACATTGAGAATTTGTACCATTGCATGACACATTTCATTTTTTCCATTCCCCTGTAGCCCCCTACCCCCTGTATACATAAGCTTTGTTTCCTTTTTTTAAACCAGTACATTTTTTCTTTTTTGTTGAATTTTAAATATAGTAAATTTAATACATTGAGGTTAAGAAGTTTGTCAGAGGTTAATGGTATAGATTACTGGTAGTTTGCCTGGCATAGATGCAGCTCTGTTTAATCCATAGCATCACACACATACACAAATGTAAACCAAATATAAAAATTTGTCAGATCATCTGAGAGGCAAAAAGACAAGCAGCTTTCACACCATAAAATAATAGGTGCAGTTGATTCTCTGAAGATAAAAAACTTCTATCAGTTTATTTGAAATGTTTCCAAAGCTTAACCACTTCAAATATCTCATATTTAGAAGTACTAAATTTACAATTATTTAGGGCTAATTTTTCTTTCCCTCCTTTTGTTTTATTATTTATTTAGTTGTTTTTTGTTTGTTTGTTTGTTTGGTTTTTTGTTTTGATGACAAGCTCTCACTTTCAGTTCAGGCTTTCACAGTTCAGGCTGATCCTAAACTTACTATGTAGCCCAGGCCGGCCTCAAACCCACAACACTCCTCCCTCCTTGGCCTCTTGAGTGCTGGAATTACAGGTGTGAGGCACCATACCCGGCATTATAATATGTGATGTCTTATTTATTTATCTATTGTTGCTGTTGACAAAATACTCAACATCTAAAGTTAAAGGGTAAAAGACAGGAGGCCGGGGAGTTAGCTCAGTGGTTCCAACACCTGTTTTGCAAGCGCAAGGGCCCAGGTTCGATCCCCCAGTAACCACATACCATACAGGGTGTGGAGACTCACGCCCATCAGCAACCAGTACCACATACCACAGTGCCGGGCATGGTGGCTCATGCCTGTAATCCCAGCACTCAGGAGGCAGAGGCAGGAGGATTGCTGTGATGTGAGTTTGAGGCTGAGCTCGGGGCCAGCCTGAACTACAAAGCGAGATCCTGTCTCAAAAAACCTAAAAAAAAAAAAAAGGTAAAAGTTTATAAAGTTCACAATTTGTACATGTGTTAGCCAGTAATAGCTGTTCTAAGGCAGCATGGCTCAACAGGATGGCTTCACAGAGAACAGTTCATAGCATACACAAGGTAGCAAAGGCAAAAAGGGATCTTCAGTCTTTCTTTTTTGTCGTATCCAAACTACGTTTGGTGGGGAGCACTCACACCCTTAATCCTAATACCCCTGAGTCACTGCACATGAATCAATTCCAGCATCACACCTTCTATACCCATCCATCTCTGAAAAAGTCAGCTGTGATCAAATGAAGCTTTGAGGGAGCATCTAAACTCAAACCAAAACATCTTCCTCTGAGCCCACAAAGACTCAGGTGTCTCCATTCATGCAAAAAAGCATTTAGTCTATCTCTAAGCATTGTTGAAGTTCTAAAAGTTTCAGTATTGTTGAAAAGTCCAAGTGAGAAGTCTCCTCTGAGATTTAAGGTAAACTCATGGCCACAAGCCTCAGTGCAAATGCAAATTAAACACTTCTGACATTCAATGGCCCAAGACAGACTGGCATTCCAAAAGGTACAAAGAAGGGGATACAAAAGGATGAGACAAAAGAAAGTCCAAAATCCAGCAGAACAAATACTAAAGAAACTGGCAGTTTCTCTCCCAGCATCTCTGGCAATCTGGTAAATTGTGAACTACAAAGAGCTTGAGTTGCCTTGTCCCTGCAGCACTTGCAGTGGTAGAACCTCCCATGGCTTCTCTCTGGGGCTAGCTCTGCTTCCTCCTTATAGGTTTCCTCAGACAGTCCATGATCCTGGCTTCTCTTGGAGACTCTACTGTACTCTCAGCTTCACTTTCTCAACTTCACCCACTGCCCCCATCAGAGGGACACTGCCTGGTCTCCCAAGCCTTCTTCCAGGCTTCCTGTGTGGAAGCCTTCCTGAGCTCAGAACTCTTGAATTCTGCATACGTCTAACACCTGTACCATGTGGATGAGGCCAAAGTCTATGGCTAAGCTGGAGCAGGAGCAGGAGCTAGACTTCTCTCTCTCCTAGTTGGATGGGTCCAGTGCCTGTGAAACAAATCTTGAGGGCCACCTTTCCCAGGCCACTGCCATTCTGAAACATGGTGTTTTGGGGGCTCTTTTTCTAAAGAAAAGTCTTTCCATTTTGTGATGTTGAGGCTGCAGAGAATGAAATGTTGCTGCATCTCATGATGCCCTCCGCCATCTTTTCTGTTCTGTTTCTTCTCAGCAATCAAGACCTCCTCTGCTCTATCTTTTTAGAGCTTCCTTTCTCACCACATGAAAAATGCTTTAAGTCATTCTGCTGGTCTCTTTGCTCTTGATTCTCAATGTAAATCTGGCTAAAAGCCTGAAAAATAGTCATGCCAGCATGATTGTCAGTCAGCAATAGACTGTCTTGAGATTTCTTCTGCCAGATTAATTTATCTACCATCCTTAATTTCAGTCTCAGGCAAAGTCTCTGGACATGAGTAAAATGCAGTTAAACTTTCTGTGAGGGCATAACTCACATTGTCTGGAGTCCAATAGCCAATGCAGTCTTTTCCAGCAGAAACCTCTGGAGCCTGATTTTTACTGGCAGGATTTCTATCAGCCTTCTTGCCTTCAAAGCCCTGACGAAAACTCCCATCAAAGACAGCCTAAGGCATTTTAGCTCTACTTTTTCAACAGGAATTTTTGAATCTTTCCAAGCTCTTCCCACAATTTAATCCCAAGGGCTTCTGAACCACATGATCAGGTATAGTCACAGCCATAATCCAACTCCTGTTACCAAATTATTAGTTAGTTTTCTCTTGTTGCTGAAACAAAATAGCCAACATCCAAAGTTAAAAGAGAAAGGTTCATATAGCTTACAGTTTGTAGAAGTTTCAGTACATAATTGACTGGCTCCAAGGCACTGTGGCTTGGCAAAGGGGCATTACAGAGAACAGCTCATGGCACCCACAAGGTAGCAAAAGTATCAAGGGACCTTAACAGTGTTTTTCTGCCTCTTTTAGCTTATCCAGACTACTGAGGACAAGGAGGACTCACACCCTTAATCCCAGTGCCCTCAAGCCTAGCACTATACCATGAATCAGTTCCAGTGTTGGACTCTTTAGATCCAGCCACCTCTGAAAAAGCCTCATTTATGACTCCCTGAGACTTTGGAAAGACATCTAAACACAAAGCATAATGTTCTCTTTGTTCCTGATTTTTGTTGGACTATTTCTATCTACTTGTTGCTATGAGTGAGATACTTCCCTTCCATTAAGTGAGGTGATGGATACATAATGGGAAATTATTTTAAGACTTCTTGTAGCCACTATTTTTACTCCTACTATGGATAACTTATGCTACATTTTATCACAACGTAGTAATAAATCTAGACTGCTACTCTTCTATCTGTTGAGGGAGAAACAATGTAATACAGATCTTCCCTAGGTTCACCTTTCTCCAAATATCAGGATAAAGTCAATTCAAATTCTACCACAGTGTTTTCTAGAAAGAATAATGCCATTGGGATTTTTGAATATATATTTTTGCTACTCATCTCTGACTCAAGTTTCCAACTTTTGTTGAACTCTCATTACTCTAAGTCTTGAAGCTGCTCCTTTGTCTCTTCCATGGCTTCCAGTCCAAGGTGGGAATATTTATTTTTGTGTCCTTCTTATCTGGATTCACCAGAAGTAGCTATGTTTGTGAAACATTCAGAGAAATGCATTGTTGCTTGAACATCATAAACATACTTATAGAGGCCTTGATGATAGTCCATTACATATCTAGGTTATAGTTTAATCTTAGCTAGGCTATATTATAACCTAGTGTTCTATATAGGGTCCATGAATGAGCAAGACTTTACTGTAGGATGTACAACTATGAATGGTTATGCATGTATTCATGCATGTTTATGTGTATTTATCCACATAGCTGCCCCAATGCTAATAATTCCCGTATTATTAATTCCTTTAATCCATACTTCTATCTGATATCATTCTGCCTAAAAGACTTAATTTAACATTTTTATAGATAAAAATATGCTGATGATCAATTTTTTTAGTACCATCATTAAAAAACATAATTTCACAAAGTAGAGAATTTTTAGTGGACAGGTTATTTTTAGCACTTAAATGTGAGTCTATGTATCAGTCAGTATTACAGAAACTGATTTAACAGAAGACATACAAATATATAGTAATTTAAAAGATTAGCTTACAATGGTCACTCAGGTGTGGAAAAGGGCGGAAGGTTCTGTTCTTCAACTGGCAATCAGAAGGATCCAGACAAAAATCTGGAATTCACTGGAGAGTCTGTGTCAGTATGTTGAGGGGTCTATGTTAGAAATCAGGAGGTGATTTTAAAGTGAAAGTGAAGACTTGAGCTCCTCTAAAGAATCAGAAGAGAGCTTCCCTTCTATGCTGCCTTTTTATACCATTCAGGTGACAAAGCTCCCCAGGGTGGGTCTCCTGTCTTCAGTAAACTCCGTCAGCCACTCTCCGAATCATGCTAATCCAACTTAATGTGACATTTCTTATTTAAGTTAACACAATTAGTTAACTATCTTTTAACCCAATTATTCAAATGTTATTTTAATTATTTCTACATGCAGTAAGTTTCATAGATTTTATAATCCAGTTCAAATATCTTTAAGAATCACGTGGGATATAAATCCTCTCAATTATTCTATCTCATCTGTAGAGTACTCATTAATTGAAAAAAGACATACAAAGAGTACTTGAAGATACCATTCATTAAGGCAAGTAGTTACATATTAATACCAAATTGGAAGATGGTTTTGAGCATAGTCTTAAAACTCATGTTGGCTGAGCAGTGTGGCAGCTCACCAGGAGAACCCAATCACAGGTCTGTCATGAGAATGGCCTGTGAGGACCTTGGGTTGCACAGCCCGCTGGGTGAGAATCTGCACATTTTCATAGTTTTGCCTTTTTCAGGATCTTACACAAGAGGAATACTACAATATGCAGCCTCTACAGATTGGCTTCCTTCATCTAATAATATGCATTTTAGGTTCCTTCATGTTTCTTTATACTTACTAGCTCATGTCATGCTAATACCCTATAATCTAATATACACCATAATTTTCCCATTTACCTATAGAAGGATGTTTTGGTTGTATTCAAATTCTTACAGTTTTTAATTAAGCAGCTCCAAACACTCACAGGTAGGCTTTTTTTCCCCCGAATCTCAATTTTCATCTCACTGGAATAAATCCTAAGGACCATGATTGCTGGATTATATATCAACCCTCTGTGGTATGTAAGAAACTGCCAAATAGTCTCCCAAAGTGGCTATACTACTTTGCATTCCTATCAGTGATAAACAAGTCCTCCTGTAACACCGACAGCTTCGTGAGCATTTACAGTGTCAGATGTATTGTCAGATGGATTTGGGTTAGTTTAATAGGTTTGTGGTGGCTATTATTGCTTTAATTTGCATTTTCCTAAAGATGTATGAGGTAGATGTTTTAATGTCATCTGAGTGTTTTCTTTGATGAAATGTGAGGTCCTTTTCCATTTCTAAATTGGGGTGTTTGTTTTTTAGTTAGCAAGTTTTAAAAATTCTCTAGAAATTTGATAATAGTCCTGTGTCAGATGTGACTTGTAAATATTATCCCCTGGTTTACAGCTTGTCTTATTTTTTGACATTGTCTTTCATTACTTCTAGTCTTAATTAAGTTACCTTATCAGTGATTTCTTTCATGTATGACAATTTTTAAGAGAAAGGATGTTATATTTTTATTTCAGTTTCCTGCTTTTGGCACAGTGACTGTACATTTTCTGCTCTCAGTGTTGAATGGATGAGTGAACTAGTCCCCTTTTCTGACCTAAAAGTTCTTTATTCAGATAAGATCACCCAGCTTCTAATACTAAATGAGTTTAGTGAAGTTAGAACACCCTCATTTTTCTCTTTTTGCAGTACTAAACAATGTACCCAGACTGCTCTAGCATTGAGCTATCTCCTCAACCTTTTTACTTAATTTGATGAGGCCTCACTAAATTCATCAGATAGAATGTGAACTTGTGAGCCTCCTAATCTTTGGTAAGACCCCCTGATCTTCTGGTAAGACTGAATTCCTAGGATTTGTCTGTTATTATTGACATTTTTCTCACTTTTTATTACTAAAAACATATACTTAGATATGAAAGTTGCAAATTACACTCATATTGCATTGTATTATTAACTGAAATAGAGTCTAAATCTTTATAGTGTGTTACTACAATAGAAAACACCTAGTACTTTATTTAAACTATCAAATTGCCAGTATTTTACTACAATTTTATTATCAGTGAATGAACATTGATTTAGAAATCAAATTACCTTTAGTTTGATATTTTTTTTACAAATTAAAATAGACTTGTATAAAGAAAAAATTGAATATATTTATGAAAATAATGATGCTCTATTACTGATTTATTTCTAAGTAGAATCATAAACCTTTCTAATTATTTTGTTATTGATCCCAGTGAGCATGAATATTATGTATTGATAATGAAATATTATTAAAAATATTTTATAGGGTTTGAACTTTAAACATAAGTATGTGCATTCAAAAGTTTAAAAATTCAATCTCACTTAACAAATTGGCTTACAAATAACATACAAATTAGCTTTATTATTCAAAATATATTTTTACATATAGTACAAAATGTTTTAGGGCACCATTAAGTAGAAATATATGAAGACTTAAAAAGGGAGCATTCAAATGAAATTTTGTTTTACATTTAAGCCTTTTCTCAACACAAAATGCAATTTAATTATCATAGCATATAATTGAAATTGTAATAATGACTAATTTTAACTTCTATATTTCTAGAAATTCACTAATAAGCAATATTAGCTTTCACATATGTTGTAATTACCTAACAATTTTTAATAATTCCAACTTTAATCATATATGTTTTTTAACTTCTTAGCTAACTGTATATTTTGAGAGATCAAATCCTACTTAATGATTCCTTTATATGATCTGCATTTTATGGTATTATTCAAATGAGCAAAATTTATCAATCACAGAAACTTACTTTTTTGTGATTATTAATCAATTCTAGCTTCACTGAAATCTTACTAACTGAACCATATATTACTGACAGTATTGAATCATCCTGGTAACTACTGTGATTATTAGTTATCAGAGGCTAATGAAATATAGCAATTTGCATATATTACAGTAAATAGACATACCTTGGAGTTCTGATCTCTGCTTTCTAAAGCTATTTTTCTTCCTTCCTCTTCTTTTCATGTTTCTTTTTAATCTGTCATCATAATTTACTGCCATTAGTGTACTTGTCTCAAAATAAGATCCTTTCTGCATCAACCTTATTACTTATAATTTACTCTTGAGAAGTAAATCAGTAAAATAAGCACGTTGAATGCTTCTAAAATAGAAATTAACAGAATCTGATTAGGAGTTTCCTAAGAGTAAAATGTCTGAGCTTTAATAGCTACTTTAGGTAGTTATTGGATTATTAATCATTTATTTGCATTTGCTAGATTTAATATTTATTTTCATGTGTGTGGGCATAATTATAGCTTGCCTTCTCAATATTCACAAGATGACCCATAGAAGTATTATTTGTGAAAACAATAGCACATTTAAATGTCTGTCACATGATGTTTTTTCTATTTCAAGAATCAAGAACAATTTCTAATCATTAGTACATGTCAAAGCTGGTATTAATAACTCCACGTATATTAAAATATTAGACTAGGTGTGGGCAGGTTAAAAGTTAGCAGCATTGTGGTTGAAAAAATTGTCTCATTTCAGGGTTAAATCATTTATAGGGTTAAAAATACCATGTGGAATTCAGTCAATTCTTCCCCTTAGCCATAATTGAAGCTGCCATAATTAGTGTAAAGTCTGAAGCAAGAGCCTTTCCTGCCAAGTTCCTCCAAGGGAGGTATTATAGTGGGGGTTAGTTGTCTGCATACCTGAATGCCCACATAGAGTTCTTTCAATTGAAAACTAGACTACCATGTCTGCCAGCTCACAATGAGCTGTTGTTGACTTCAATTTTTTGGCTGATTTGAAAGTTCTCTGAGTGTTGAATCTTGTCCAAATATATGTGTTTCTCCGCCAAGTAGATTGTTATGGATGGTATCTAGATATCTCCTTAAAGTCTCATGCAATAATAGATGGAGTTTTCAGAGACGCACAGATCCAGAATGTGTGCTTCTGGGATCAAGGACAGTGTACTGAGGTTGTCTGATGCTGTGATGCTAGAATTAAGGCCCCCTTGCCCAAGGGTTGGGTAACCTAGATAAGACAGAAGGGATACATGGTTGCTGCTTGTGGCTTGTCACTTGCCGCTTGCTTCTTTGCTACTTTCTGCCCACTATGAACTGTGTCGTCTCTGCAGTGCCCCTCCATGCCTTGCTAACTTGGAGCCATCCAATTAGGGAGTTAAGCCTCTACAAACCAAGAACGAAATAAAACTTCCCTCCTTTAACTTTGAGTGTCAAGTATTTTATCTCAGCTACAAGAAAAAGTAACTATGATATAGATGTTTTCAAAGTTTTGATTATCACAATACATTTGTATTTGTGTACAATGTGAAGGCTCTGTCTAATCCAATCAATAAATGCTAATTTTTCCAGGGATTAAGTCTAAGCCTCTAAATCTTAATTTTACTCTTTGGTGATCCAACCAACTAAAAATGATATCAATTATCTCCCATTTGTTGGGATTTCCAGTTTCACCATTCTGAATTTCAGATCCACTACCCTACTACTTTTGGAAATTATTTTTCTTCAAAGTCCAGACATTGAAAACTAAACTCACAATGATGTTCTCATACACAGTCTGTCCTTCAGTAGGATTCCAGCAAATTAGTGATTCAGGCCTGAAAGCTGGGATATTTCTTTACTAATCTTTTGACACCATTCACCCAACTCCACTCAGCTCTCAAATGCACACTGAATCCGGACTCCTCAATCCCAATAAATATATTGTAAAGTCTTTATTCTGACATTTGATCCTCCTTGGCAAATCTTTTCTATATAACTTTCTTTCTCCTCTTTTCAATTTTTAAAAACCTTTAGGTAAATTGATATATGAAAAATTGTGCAGGTTTAAAGTATGCAAATTTTGACATAGATATACAAATGAAACACCACAACCAAAAGAGGAAACATATATATTATTCATATAAGTTTTCTCTGGTTTCTTTATAATTTTCCACTTTACTTCTACTCATCTTATCCATTCCCAGGCAATCATTAATCTGTTTTGATGTCAGTATAGGTTATTTTCTATCTTCTAGAATTTCATATAAATATAGTCATATGCTATATGTTATTTCTGGTCAAAGTCTGTGCACAGCCCGAATTATGTCACAATTCTTCCATGTTGCTTATGTATCAGTAGTGCATTCCTTTTTATTGTCGTGCAATATTCTTTTGTTTGAGCATACCACAGTTTGACTATCTTTTCATCTGTGTATGGACAGTAGGGCTGCATTCTATTTTTTTGTTACAAAAAAAAAGCTGCTATGAACATTGATGTACATATTTTTTCTAAGGATATTTGCTTTCATCTCTCTTGGTAAATACCTAACAGAGAAATAACTGGATCACATGTGGAACTCTTCACAAATTCAAAACTGTTTCTTAACAGTCAAAATTAGACAGAATTATATTCCAACCAATACTTGGTATAAGAAGTAATCTTAGTTTTGGATATTATATCTGTAGTAGTAATACAGATTAATTTTCTACTTTGCTCAATAATTAATGACATTGAGTATGTCCCCATGTACTTATTTATCATTAACACATGTATAGCAAACATGTTCTAAAGTTTTTGTCCATTTTTATTAGATTTATGTTTTATTTGTGAATATTGTTTTTTATACATCCTGGATACAGTATTTACAAAATATTTCATTTTCAAGTTGCTTTGTCAGTGGATTATTTTACCCTGCTATTCTTCTTTACCACTGACATTTAAAAATTTTACAACACCATGACTATTTTACTGTTTCTATTGTTTTTAAAGTCTAGATATTGTTTTGTTCAAGGAAAAGTTCTTATAGTACATCTCTAATTTCTATCCTTTTCTTGTATCATAATTATGTAGTTAAAATATAGAGCTTTCTGAGTTTCTTCCCTTACCTTCATATCTTTTTTTTTCTTTTTCCCTTTTTATATTATTTTATTTCTTACTCAGGAGCTTGACATCCATCTTTGTATTATTTTTTCTCAGGTCTATTTTCTTATATTCTCTTTTCCATATTTCCACCTCCCATTGTAGTTTCATGGATGTTAACATTTTATCTTTCTGAGGTTATGAATTATATAATGCCATTTAAAATATTTTATCTTTCCTCTGTTAATCCTTCTTTCCATCCCCCTTCTTTTTATGTTGTTTGTCAGAGGCCACTTTTATGTATCTGAATGCTGAGTTTGGGTGACTAGCTGTTCATATTTAAAATGAAACAATAAAGTTGGGTCAAAATATATATTTTGTTTAATGTTGTGGGAAAAGATACTTGCCATTTAGTTGTAGTTGTTATCATTTACTTTATAGCAGGATAATTAAGGGGGATTTGACCAATTAATTTGGAGATTGTAACTTCCAATACTGTCTGTATTTTTATCTCTAGAGGAAAGTCTCTTTCTCAGAATTACATGAACCACCGAGTTCTCACAATGAAAGACATAGAATTTCTCTACACTCCTGTTTTCTAAGTAACACTTCACTTCACCTTTTCCTAAATTATGTGCTGCTGATTTTCAAGTGTTTCTGCTTCTGTTTCTCCACGGAGTAAAATCTGGCTTTCTTCCAGACTGGGAACAGAGGTGCGTCGTATTATGAGCCAGTGAGAACTGAGGTCCAATGGATCCTCCTAAAGGCTTTCAGTCAAATTCCTAACTTTAAGGCACTTTCTTCTCCCCAACATCCAGCCACATGAGATCTGAGTTTTCCTGTGCTTGTTAAATGCTCTTATTTTGAAAAGCTTTTTTTTTTTTTTTGTCTTTGGTTTCACACTATGCTTATTATTTTGATCATTTTGTGCTGCCTGAAAGGAATCAACAGAAACTCATGTGTCTAAAGGGAAGTCCCTCACATGCATCTTTCACATTGTAACCAGAGTGACCTTTCTGAAGTGAGATTCTGACAAAGTGGGCCCATAGCCTGACCACTTAGACCCTCCCGTCTTCCCTGGTCTGTAGTCACAATGTCTTTTCTCTACTCCTGATGCTCTAATCTTTGCTGGATTCTGCAGCTCTGTGCTTTTGGGCTGTGACATTTTTGTTCTAATTGCACTAAAACACTTGCACAGTTACACATATGTAGCACTTTCCCACTTGTATCTATTTTCTCTTTATCCTGGATCATTTCTCCCTGAAACTCAGAGGGACATCACCAAAGTCTCAATTAATCATCCTTCCTTTTATAGTCCTTCTGTAAAACACTGGAAATATTCAGGTGCTTATATTTCACATTGACCACGCATAAACAGTTATAAATAGGGACTATATCTTTTCACAGATAATCCTCAACTGCTTCTATAATACCTGGCATGGAATAGCCAAATTCATGATTAAATTCTAGGAGGTAAATTTACTTTCTTTTATAGGAGAAAATTAGATGGAAAAATAAACCTAGTAAAAGGATGGTAACTTTTTAGAGGGGTTGTATCTCTAGGCACAAAGGTTAAGTAATTTTCATATTTCTTTACTAAGTCCATACACTATGGATACAGTTAACCCATACACATGCCACTTAATCAATAGCACTTTAAATGAAAAATTTGTGTCATTTTCTCTTCTATTTAGGTTTATATAGGACCTCACTAGGAAGAGTAGTATTTGGGTTAGTTTTTCTTTCTCCTTTTCCCTTCAGTATGCCTTATATATTTCTGACACATTGTGAATGAAATCCCAGATAACCTTCTCTGGTTTAAAGATCAAGCTAATAACTTTATAGAACACTTTTGATATATAGCTTAATTTAAAAAAGAAACAATACTCTGAACTGTCCAAAAAATCAGCACAAAGTTTTGAGGGACAATAAAGCAGTCATGTTAGACAGCACCGCTAAAGATGCCTCACTGGTAAAATGTCTTCAGCATTTATTACATTAGCATAAGAACTTTCTAGCATATTTTAGTTTTGCACATAGTCATTAAAGCATAAAACAACATAAGAAGCTTTCTGAATATCAGTCCTCAGGAGTACTTTACAACCATCTAGAATAAAAATATCTATGCTCATCTATTGCATTATATAACAGCTAGTACAAGTATTCATTCTTGTATTTGCTGATGACAATGACCAGAAAATATGATTTAGTGTATTAAGAGGAAGAAGAGATATACCATAAAAGGTGTGGATTGGGGTGTGGAGAACATGGAGGAAGTTGCAGCATATTTTACTATAATTGATTGTTTTCAGAAGATTCAACTAAAGGCAACCAACAAAGGTGATAAAGACAGTCATCAAAGAGAACAGAATACTGGAGAGAAATAGACAAACAATGGGGGGAGGAGAGAAAAAGGGGGAGACAGAGAGAGGGAGGGAGGCTGAAGAGTAATGCTTCCCTTTGAAAACATGAGACATAAGGTAAATGGACGGTGTGAGAGGTCTCGCAGGGATGGATCTGCACTGGTCCTTGTGACAACTTAAGTAATTTCACAGGTAACTGCTGACAACCATTGGATACCCTTTCAGCTTTATATGTGTGGAACATAGGCTGTACAAATGTCTTTTAATTAACATTAACTATGCTTTTTAGGTAGGGAAGATGGATGGTCTTATTTAGCCTTGTCTAACCACTGAACAAATTTGGTAATAGAGGTTAGAACTCTTGTTGAAGATATTCTGAGTTCAATTGCATCACTTGAGTTGAACAAGATTTCTGGGAAACCTGTAGGTTAGTCTCTCTTCTCTGTCTTTTCATTTTTCACTTATAATAAAAATCCATGTGTATAAATCCTAAAATAATTTCTAATATTCAGTTGATAATCCATTTCATTTTCAACATTTAATAATGTCCCTCAAAGAGAAAGAAGAACAATTTTATTCCATTCTTTTTCTCCCAGTTAGTTTTAATGAAGACAATAAATTTCTTTTGAAGCTGTTTAACTGCCCTTGTACTTTAGATAAGGAGTGGATGAAAAAATTTAAAAAAATTTTTTCTAGGTTGGTTTGCTTTTAGTTATGAGGTTCTTTTTTCTTCTTTTTAAAAATATAATTTATCATTGAATCCTAAAGAGGAATCTCAGCCCACACCTTCTGATTATTGGTAGTCTACATATTTCACTTTGGTCATTGATTTTATTTATAATGGCCAATTGTTCTAACATTGTCCTTGCTGGTACATTCTAATTGTTTAATTCTGACATACAATTTTTCTGATGCTTAGAAGAGATACCCATATGGACCTCTCTCTCTCTCTCTCTCTGTATGTGTGTATCCAGGTTCTTCATCAGACTTGTGCTAAGCTCTGCTTTGGGAGGAATAGTGCAGGGATTCTCTGGTGAATTATTTGATTGTAGGGCTCATGTTCTGTGATTTGTACTATGTTCTGGGCCACATCAAAGAAAGAAGAACCATATGGAGTATAACAGCTTAAATGAAAGGCAACAGACATTGTCAGAGCAAGTTAACTGGAAAGCAGCATTGAAAGGCAAGGTCAAGCCAGGGTTGGGGATGGAAGCAGATCAGAGAGAAACAGAGGTGATGCACTTCTTGGGTCATACCATCATATTCTCTGGAGGAGAAAGCATTTCAAGCCTTTGAAAAAAGTGCAATGAATATTTCACAAGCCTGTCAAGAAAGGAGAAAATTGAGGAAGTTATTTATTATCCATAGACATTCATATGATTGCTTTTCTTCTATACCAGAAATGAAAAATAATCATTTACTTTATTTTTATGATTCTTTTGTTTGCTGTGATTAAATTGTGTCTGAACTAAGGAAAAATCATTGATTGTCAAAAGGACAAATAACTAAATAATATATGTCTATCTCTGTAGTTTTATTGGCAAACACTGGTGAAAGAAGGAAGGAATATGAATATCATCTAGCAGCCAGCCAGTAACTAAAAAACAAAAGTATTTAACCATGGTTGAGTGAATACAGACTATCATCTATCTATCTATCTATCTATCTATCTATCTATCTATCTATCCATCTATCTATCTTATCTGTCTACCATCCATCCATCCATCTATCTATCTGTCTATCTATCTATCAACCTATCTATTGTCTGTCTAGTATTATCTTTATAAGGCACTGATATTTGTGGACATCAGCATTCTTTTCATGTTTGCACTTCCAGGTTACCTTCCTGACTCCTTATTCTTTTATTTCGGTTAATGATTACATGTTTAAAGTCAGAAGAAAGTCATCTCCTCATGTCAGTGGTGGAAGGCTGGGCAAGGGTGGAGGACACAATGGTGATCTTCCAGAATGGAAGCTTAGAGAGTATGTAACTGAATTCTGCTGAATCTTAGAGAGTACAAAGGACATTGACTGAGGTGGTAGAAGGAGACAACACAGGCAGAGAAAGATCTTCATAAGGACCAAAGTACCTAGGAGAGAAGGTGCTGATTTTCATTTGGTGGAGTCATATGCAGGGCAGCAGGAGTGGGAGTCATGTTACTACTCTGCATAGCTCAGGACTATGGGTTTAAATCTAAAATTTTCCCAAAAAGTTCCATGTGATCATAACTGCAGCTTTTGCAAGATAATTGCATCATGAGGGTGCTTCACTCATCAGTAGATTAATCCATTGATAAATCCATAGCTCAATGTGCCATTAAGAAGTGGGGCTTGGCTAGAAAAGGTGGTCAATAAGGGCTCAATCTAGAAAGATGTACTCTACTTAGATCTCTGATTGTCTTGGCTGTCCTGGGGCCTCTTAAACCATGCTATTTCTGTTATGTAGCCAGACAACCATGGATGGAACCCTCTGAAATCATAAGCCCAAATAACCCCTTCTTTAAATTGCTGGTGTCAAGTATTTTGTCCTCAAGATGGGAAAGTGACTAATTTAAATACTGAGAACTCAGACTACTTGGGCTAAAAACCAGAGTGCTTATTCTGCCTGTATTATACTGTGCAATGCACTTGACCTAAGTCCTAATCTATAAAACAAAGTTAATAATAGTTTCTGTTCTTATGCCTTATTATGAATTTAGGGATTTAAAATTCTCTCAGAAAAGTGCCTGTCACAGCATAAGTTATTGTTGTTAACTCCTATTTCATTGTAATTAATAATTTCCAGTTTTTGTAGTAGGTAACTCAGTTTTGTAATTATGTGTGTAGGTATTACCTTGATCATGATTGTTATTAAATTCTCTCTTCCTGCTACTTGGTAGAATTTCAGTTTCACTCTGTTGGCTCCAGAGATTTCTTGGCTTTTCCAGTAAGATTGATGTCTGCATTACAGTGGTTGTTTGTGGGCTAATAAAAGAATATAATAGGCTTTGCATTGTAAAGGATTCATTGACTTGGGCCTATAAAAGCCTTTATTGGTGTTTCTGTAATACAGTTCAATCAATTCAGCTGAAGAAGGGACCCATATTTCATAATTTGTAACTCTCATAGATTGAGCAATCATGCTTCCTCTGATGTTTAGGCTAACAGAATGTTTACTTATAACTCTGGTTTGGAGGACACTGTGACTTCATGGGCAGATCCATACAGCCAGAAGATGAAGTAACACCTTAAAAATGTGTGTGGCTCAGTTAATAAAAAAAAGTTTGATTTTTTTAAGTATAAAAGGTAGGTCATATTTTTTAAAAAAGGATATGCCACATACCTGACAATTCTAGTTTCCATGTGTATGGCTACAGAAGAAACAGCAGAATGTACAGAAGTGATAAGTCCTGTTTATCTTATGCTTTCATAAATTTAATAAGACCTGAAAATTGGTTCTGGTAATGAGAAGTACAGGGAAAATTTTCCAGAAAAGCATATATCATAAATTCTAAATAAACATTATTCTCCCACCCCAAGAGTTTTGGAGGAACTGGAGTATGTAGTACTGCACTGTTATGTGTTTTACACATTGCATACAATATATGAAGGCCTATTCAATGTCTCTGGCTATTGTCATCTAGAGTAGGTTGCAAGTGACATAGCTCGATGATTATAGAAGTTAGACCCCTAAGTTCTCATTACAAGCTCAATACCAATGTGCACTATTTTAGCTTCTCTGTGCACATGATCCCTTATTTTATGAACATAGGTGTCTATCAGTATCCACATGACCAAATTCTCTGAGTACTATGTATGTGACCCATAACAACTGATAAACTTAGAATCAATAATTTTATTACAAAAATAATTTATACTTGCCCAAAAAGCTCAGGATAATTAATCCTTTTCAGTTTTAAACATCCGTTTAAGTAAAGTGATTCTTTTGGTAGCTTATAGATTTGTAAGCTATTGAATTAAATTTTATTTGTATCTCTAGAATTTTTATAAATTTCATATTTTATGCATGTATTTATTCAGATGTTAATGAGAACTATTGTACTTTAGAAGTATAATTTAAATCAGATTTTTTTCTAAGGAAACATTCAATAATTCACTATTACCTCCTCTTGGGTGGAGTCATAGCAAAGATTATTGGCTTAAATTTTGCTTTATCAAATAGGTTGTATATAGGCAATATCAACATCAGTGTTAGAAACTAATGGCACACTTTTTTCCCCTTATTAAAGCAGTGAAGAATGTTAAGCAAGACTTCAAGAAATTTTTCTTTTTTGTTTGAGACAAAGTCTGCCACCACCTCTCTTCCTTTTATGTAATGCCCCTCAAAAAATAAACAAAAATCTGAATTGTACACTGACCACAACACATAATCATAAAATGTCAAAAAAGATAGGAACTATGGAATTGAAACTGAGAATTTCTATCTTTATAGTAACATAGAGTTTCAGATGAGACGTGACAGAGGTGAGACTCATCTGCCCATGGGGGGAGTTCTGCATGGGGAGAGAAGTCAGGATAGATGATTGTGTTAAAGAGAAGTGCTCTAGGCAGGAGTCTAGGGCTCATGCGGGACAGAGAATAAGGCTGTGCCTTCTTCATGCTAGAATGAACTCAAGTTTTCCCCACGTTAGAAGAAAGACTGATCTTTCATGAGATGATAAGTGAAGTATGAAGTATGAAGTAGCTTAGTAGAGCTAATTTTGCAGAATCCCAGAATACTCGTCATTACATGGGCCTTTGATACTTCCACATACTTACTCCCAGCAAGTAACAAAGCTATCCAGCACAACTAAGATTAGTAATGTATGCCTCTGACACTGAGTCATGAGCAATTTGGATTCCAATCATTCAACCATCCATGAATATTGAACAACTGCTATGTTCTGAGGACCATTCTCCCTCCCATTTGTACAAGGAAGGAAAAGAGAGACAAGATTCTGTGTAGCTTATAGGCTAATGCAGTAAAACATGATAAGTAATTAAATAAATTGATACACTGGATGGTTTCAAATGTGGTAGCAGATGTGAAAAAGAGTGGCTAGAGGGTTGAGAAAGCTTCTCTGAAGAGATGAAGTGAAACTGAAACGAGAAAAGCAGCCATTTTCCACTGGTGGGCGTGGGAGCACAGGAGTCATCATGGGCCGGAAGCTTGAGGTAGTCATGGTCTAGAGCCCTGGCAGGGTGAAGAGAGTGGAGGAGTTGTGTTCCTAGAGGAAGAGAGGCTCCAAGAGTCAAGAGACGCCACCAGGGCTCTAAGCACAAAAGTGTTCTAAGTGAATTCTAATTTTGTAGAGTTCCTTCTGGCTGCTATGGGGAAAGGACAGAGAAGGAAAACTGGTTTCTCTGCCGGGCAGTGGTTCCTGCTAAGGGATGATGCTTTTTTGGCAAAAGTGGTTGAAGTGGAGACGGAGAGAATTCTTGGTTCAGAAAGGATTTTGCAGATACTAGCTTAGACATGATAATAGGTTATATCTGAAGAACAGTAAGAGAGGAGTCTGGAATTTTAGTCATTTTTGCTTGAGTAGTGGAGTATACACTGATGACATAGAGTAAGCCTGGACAACCGAGGAGAGAAGGAACATAAAATGTATGTAAGGTAAAAAGAAATTTGTATTAGTCACATTAGGTTTGTGATGCCAATGGATAAGCAAGTATAGATGTCAAATTTGAAATTTGCAGCTTGATCCTCCAGCTCAGTAGAGGAGACAGAGATATAGGTAGAAATTTGGATGACATAGATGGATGGTTAGTTGGTATTTAAAGTCAAGGCCTTTGGTAAAGTACTTCTGAAAGCCTTGTTTTTGAACAAGCAATCCCTAAGTAAAAACAAAAAGTCAAAGCAGAACAAAAAGCCCAAGATATTTCACATTTATTTTGGTCATTATTTCTTCTTTAGACTCTCAAGTATTATTCTTTTTCAAGGCTACTGCTCTTAGAAATGTATTTCACTGAATGTTTTTACATTCCCTGTCACTATCATGGATAAGTTCTTTACTTCCTGTCTTGTTCAGATTTCTCTGTCTCTGCACCTTCAACCCTTAGACAAAGGCAGTTGATACTCTGCAATTCCCCTGAGCTACTTGTGTCTTAATGAGGACTCAGAAGAGGCATCTGAAGAGTTAGACAATAATTTATTTGAGCATGATTTGGAAGATCCATATTTAGATAATTCTCTTCCCACAGAGTCATTATCTCAGAATACTTCTGCTGACAGCCTTGGAGATAATAACATTCAAAATGTAAATAATGAAACAATACACATGGTAATGAGGGAGACTTAGAGAATACAATAGTAATAAAAAAATAACAAGACAGTGGTTCTAATATTGTAAATACACAACTTTGCATTAGTGACAGATTATCTCTGTAATGCCAGGCTGAAATAATTTAGAAGGCAATGTAACAACTGCTGAGAAACGGAAGGTGTCAATCCAACGTTGGTTAATGCATTTAGAGAGTTAGAGATGCTCTGAATAATTAAGAGTGTTTGAGAATCTGGGATGAGCAGGTTGCTGTGAAGTACGAGGGTGTTGGAGGTGACATAAAGGAGCACTTAAGAAATCAGAGACAGAAAAACATCAAAGCTAATATCTGAAACACAGCTGCCATAAACATACATAAAAGGACTTAACCACTTTGCTAAATAGACTGAAATGTGTGATGTTACAAATAAGGAAGACTTAATGATTTTCCAGCCTACTCTTCTAGCTCTTTGTGTTGGATTTCCTTCTTCTGCACTTTGGTTACTTGAAAGTAGAATTAAACTTTTCTAATATTAGAACTGTCACATTTTATAAATGACTCATGTTGGATAAGAGGTTAGTCAATCTCTGACTGCCTATAAAAGGGGATGGCAAGGGCTAAAGAAAAAAAAAGATATTAGAGACTTGTATAATTTCAAAGTATAGGGCCAGCTGGGAGTCAGGGCCTCAGAGTGGGCAAAGACAAAAATACTTCAACCTTGCCACTATTTATTGGGTTCATGGGGAATATCAGATGACTGACTCAGAGGCTGGTGGCTGATGACTCAGATGACAATGAGGGTCTTATATTGATGCGAAGTCAATGAGGAGGTCAATGAGGAGCTCATATTGACGAGAAACAATGAGACAAGCACAATGTTTTTACACCAGTAGGTGGATGAATTACACTGATCAGAGATTTGTCCCTTCCCAGGTGAAACCTGGCTCCTTTTGTATTTCTACTTGGTTCTTCAGAACTAGGATAACTTTAGCTGATATAATCTTGTCTATCATCATGGGACCACTGAGGCTGCAGACAGCCCTAATCATAATTAAACTGGGAAATGATTTTTTCCCTAAAATTATGTAGAATGACTCCTGACAATGTTGGGGCAGTAAAAGTTTGGGTATTGTCTAAATTAAGATATCTATCTCAGACTATATTCACAATTCCTCAATTTCTCAAGGTTCTCAATTCCTGCTGGGTTAGGACTATTTTTGTATGAGGGAAGGAGAAGGTACATTAAAGAGCGTCTGGAGCTGGTGGGAGGCTTAGAGCTCCCCATTGTTGTCCTCAGTAGGTTACAGGTCCAGATGTTGGCTGCTTCACACAGCACATTCATGAAATGCTTCGTAAAACTCCTGAGAAGTCTGACTTGAACATGATCTCTCAGATTCCTTTGAGATAAACCTCACTTTCTCACAGCTTTTTGTGGCTGGGGTCATATGTCTTAACAGATTTCATTTTAGGGTAGGATGTCGTTCACATCCTAACACTCAGAATCTGACTATTTAAGTGCAAATACAGGACTTTGTAGATATAGTTAAACTAAGGATATCTAGATAGAAAAGCAATCAGGGATTATTCAAATGGACCTAATATGAGGAACAGAGTACTTATGAAAGGGATAAAGAAGGTTTGAGGAAGGAAGCAAAATCAGAGAGATGAGACAGCGCTCTTTTGCTGCTTTAAGGTTGGAAGAAGGGCTGCATTCTGAAGAATATAGGCAAACTTCTTTAACCTGATACAAACAAAATTGGTTCTCACTAGGCCCCCCAGAAGGAAGGCTTTCGATTTCTAAAACCCAGAACTATAAGAGAACAAATTTACATTGTTTTACATCACATAATTTGGGGTAATTCATTGTAAGAAATGAATACAGGTACCTTTGAGCTTGCTTGTATTTCTCAAGGAAACCTTTTAGGCTGGACTTGCCAAAGGATCAGAGTACAGGTTGCTCTTACAGCTGTTCTTGTCAACTTTCATTCAACTCCTCAGCCAATCTTCCATCTTTAGGATGCTGAAGGCAGAGGCAATCACAAATCTTACGGGCCTCAGATGTTTCTCAGATTCAAGGGAATCATGTCAAACTCTCCCCCAGATTTTCTTTTTGTAGCATTTGAGCTACAGCTTGTGGCCAGTCATAAAAGAGAAATGTATATCTTATTTTCTTACTTATTGCAAGTTGTTTCTAGAACATTCCTTCCTTTATTTTAGAGAGGAAAGTCCTCCATAATCCACCCTGTAGAGAGAAAGTAAGACTGGGTGATTCTAAACATAAATTTGCCTTTACTTTTCTAATATTCTCTTTATGTACCCTCTGTGGAGGCAAGGATTATTACTAATCCTTAATAATTTTCATGAATAATTTAGCAGTTGCTTTTTTAGAATATGAAACTATTTCATGGCTTTTGTTCTGCCTAAGAATTATTCTAAAATTCCAAGATAAGAAGAAAAGTTCTATTTACTATGGTGAATAATAATAATTGGATAATTTACATGTCCTGCTTAAGACTAATGTTCTGAATGGAGAGGATGGGTGTGGGCCTTAGGATTTGAGATTTCTGGGAGAGTAGTTGCTATTTAAAATACATGCATTTATGTTTAAAATTCTTCAGTAGGGACCTATTCCTTTAGGTTAACAACCTACGTGATACACTATTCTTTTAAGATGCAACAATTTCCACTTGTGGGTGACTGAGTAAAGGTCACTCTTTCCTATGATTGTATTTTTTAAACTTACCACAGTGATATTTTTCTAATATCCAACACACAGCCCACCACAGAATGGATGCTTAGTGTAGATGTGTCAAGTTACTGAACAAATAAGTGTATCATTACATCCACTTTTGTGTCCCTAAAGTACCTGTAAGCTCCTTGGACAAAGTACGGTTTCATCTGGGAAGGCTCATGTAGAAAGGACAAGGACACCAATGTATGTATCAAGCTATGGCGAGGCCAGAGGGAACAGACTGCCAGAGTCAAGTCTCTGGCAGTAGACTTAGAGGCTGTGGGGTTGCTGGGTGTTTTGACTCTGGCTGTTATGAAAATCTAGATGTGGGTTACAACATTTATTGTATTGTGGATACAGCAGTGATGGAAAGACCTTTGTTAAAACAGAATGCCTTAAGAATAGTCGGTTTTCTTTCCTCCACATGGAAAACTAAATTTGCACTGTCTTGATATAGCTATTGAGCCAGCTGAACGTCATTTAGGTAGGAACTCTGTGAAGATTATAGATTAGGACAATGCAACTCATAGCTGAGCTTCCAGAGACTATACGGGTCATTTGGAAGCCTTTATTTGTTTTCATCCATGAGACCCATGTGTTCTGAATGTTAAATGAAGCACAATAAATGTGATAAATGTGTTTACTCATTTTCTTTACTTGTTTTTCTCTTCATGCCTAACTTTGATGCTGACATTTCAAGGAGACTAAAATAAGTACCAAATATGATTCTATGAAGGTTTCCAGTAATCAAATTGCCTGGGTCATTCAGAGTGTTATGCCCACTCAATACTTTAATTAAATTTTAAAATTATAGAGATAGGAATAGAATTAACATAACATAGAGGAGTCCAGAAAATTTTTCTTAAATATAAGAATTATCTTGTGAATCTCTTTTTATTTATGTTTTCAAAACATAAATGCATTAGTTAGCAGGCACTTCTGGATGATACTGCTGCAGAGAATGGATATTTAATTACTTGCAATGCATTTAGAAGATGATTTGTAGTGCAAATTTTAATGGTGCAAAATAATTTTTAAATTTGTCAGTTACTTTTCACACTGACATATACAATTTATTTGAAATAGCATAGCTTCATGCCATTATGTATGTAAACCACTCAGGAACAAAAGTCAGATATGTAAAGCAAGTAAAGGTTTTGAAGGAGGGATCAAAAATGATTTGATCAATGTAGAATAGAGAATGTGAAATAGGAAGAAAAGATTCAAAGGCAAAATTGTAAAAGGAGTGGACTAAAAAAGAAGGAAAAGAAAACTAGGAGAAAAGACAAAAAAATGTAAGGACCTTTGTAAATAGGACGGGGTGGAGGGGTGGAAGGAAGGGAAGGGAAGTGGGAAAAAGCATGAACCCAGATATGCCGTGTACAGGCACAAATTCCCAGTGATGAGAGTGATCATATTGTACACCTAAAATGAACCAATAAATTTAATTTAAAATAATAGAAGCCAGGTTAAAGACAAAAACACCAAACAAACCAGATTAAGTCTTGAAGATTTGTGTGGATGACAGAAGACCACGGGAAAGAGATTAAGAAGTGAGGCAAAGTGTTTATCAAAGGAATAGGAGCTTTGTGCTTGGCTTATGGCTTTTCATCTTTGCTGGTCCTTTACCAGCTGTGTAGTTTTGACAGTCTATTACCAGCTTACTTCTTAGTTTTCTAAACTTTAAAGCAATTCATGCCTTCTAGAGCTATTGGGAAGACTAAAAGAAATAATGGGCATAAAGTAACTTGCTTAAAGTCTGAAAAACTTGCTTAAATTTTTCAGTTTTAATAAATGGTTTAGTTTTTTACCTCCCTCCATATAAACCATTTAAATATGAGACTATGTAAATGGGATTATGAGGGTATAGATGTTTAGAGATATATGATTGATTTATAAATTTCCTAATGTATCTCATTTTAATTTGGTGGTACAAGACAGGCTTTGAGGATTAGAATTTTTTGTTGTTGTTTCAGAAAGACAAAGCTATTTTTATTTCATATAGCTAAATTTTAATTAAAAATAACTTTTCTATATCATGCTTTGCAAAGTTCTATAAAATCACTATTTTACCAAGTAAATAAATTTTATATCATCACAAATAATCACACAGTTATAATATTTAGAAAGAGAAGAGTTCTTCAAATTATTCTCCTTCATTTTTAAGGCATAGAAAACCAAAATTTTAAATTCAACATAACTGAGCACAGCAGGGCTGGTACTAGGACCGGGGCAAGGCCTGTATTGAGTGGCTGTGGGCTACCTATACAGAGCTTACGTACTGACCATTGTGAGAAGACTCAGGCCCAGAATGCAAATCTACAAAATAAGGGCTGGAGTTGTTCTAGGACTTATGCAAAGGTCTAAGGACCAATGATATCAAGATGACTCAAGAAGAAATCATTTCTTACGGGTTTCTAAATATTAGCAAGAAAGATAATTGCAGCAAGTAGTTCACAGACATTAACCCAGAAATTAAACCAAAAAGGATAACAATAGCAAAAAAGAAATCAAAATCAGAAAAATACTAATAAACAGATTCAAATGGAAATTCAAGAAATTAAAAGTTGCACTGAAAGTTTATGTCATAGAGATAGTGAATCCAAAGACAGAATTTCAAACATAGGGTTATAGTTAGTGATCAAGAAAGGAAAGATTTTTTTTAAAAAATAGTAGAGGACCATCTAACAGTAGCTGCTAGATGATGCAAAGAACAATTTGAGACTGACTGGAGTCAACAAAGAATCAGCAGAGTGCAAATGACATAAAAAAACTGCCCACAGATGTAATGGCAGAAAACTTCCCCTGCACGGGAAAGGAATTTGACATACGGGTAACTGAGGCATATAAGACTCCAAGTATGATTAAAAAAAAATCCACACCTAGACAGGTAATAGTCACAATATCAGAATCTCAACAGAGGAATGAAATATTGAAAGAAATTAAAGAAAAGAAACAAATCACATACAAAGGAAAGCCCTCAGACTTACAGCACACTTTCAGTACAAACCCGCAAATCCTAGAAAAAGACTGAGGCTCACAATTCCATGTACCCTTACAGAATGAAGCCCACTAGGAAAGACAAGAAGTTAAATAGCAGGGCAGGGGGGAAATAATAAAGAGCCAACAATGGAAAAATACCATGACAAATATAAGCCAAACACATATAGTTATAATCATCAATGTTATCAGCCTCAACTCATCAGTAAAAGAAAGTACTAGGAGAATGGACCAGGAAGTAATATGCAACAATATATTGTATACAAGAAAAACAATAAATTAAAAAATAAATCCATACACTGAAAGTGAAAGGATGGAAAATAATTCTTCATGAGATAGGAAGCTGCAGAAAAGTAAGAGTGATATCTTATTTGCAGAAAAAGTTGATATCAAATGAAAATTAATGAAGGAAAATAAAGAAGGTCACTACATTCTTATTGCCTGGGATCAATCTCAGAGAAAGAGCTGACAATCATAAATATATACACACCAAATGTTAGTGCATCCAACTATATAAAACAAATATTTAAGGACATGAAAATCCAGATAAGCATTAATACTATATTAGTAGGGGACCTCAGTACCCCACTGTGAAAAATAGAAAGGTCAAATAGTTAAAAATTCAATAGTGAAATACTAATGTGGGCAAACTTTTCAACAAATGGACTTAATAAATCTCTACAAAGTATTCCACCCCACAAAATCAGAAATGCATTCTTCTCAGCTGCATGTAGGTCATTCTCCAATACAGATCACATTATTTCATAGAACTCATTTAAGTTAATAGAAAGGAATTGAAGTTATCTCCTGAATACTATTGGACCACCGTGGCTTGAAATTGGAGCCCAAAGTGAGCTCAGATAAACAACCTAATATTGAATCTCAAACTCCTAGAAAAAGAATAGCAAGACAAACCTAAATCTCGTACAAGAGAAGAAATTTTAAGGATCAGAGGAGAAATAAATGCAATGGAAACTAAAAGATGATTCAAGAAAACAATGAATTGAAGAGTTGGCTCTTTGAAAGAAAAGACAAAATTGATAAACCCTTAGCCAACCTTATCAAAAAAGAAAGGAAAAGGCCTAAAACCATGTAGTCATGAATGAAAGGGTGAAACAATCAAAGGTCTAGCAGAAATCCAAGGAATAGTCCATACCTATTTCAAAAGCTGTACTCCAATATGATGGAAACACAGAAGAAATGCATAGATTCCTAGACACAAATGAACTTCCAAAGTTGAATGAAGAAGATATAAAAATGCTAAACACCCAAATATCAATCAGTGACATTGAAAATGCATTTAAAATCCTACTAACAAAGAAAAGTCCTGGTCCTGATGGCTTCATTGTTGAATTCTATAAGACATTTGGAAAAGACCTACTTTTCAAACTCTTTAATGAAATCAAAAGGGACTCAAGACTCTCAAATTCATTTCTTGAAACAACTATTTTTTAAAAATTAAAATCTTTATTGGTATATTACATATACACTTCATGATTGCACTACACAATGGGGAATTGTACCAGTATAAGACACAACTTAATTTTCATTTTTTCCCATAGCCCTACCCACCCTACCACTCCCCCATATACATAAAATTTGTTTCCTTTCTTTTTTGTTACAATCTCATCATTTTCCCCCTTCACTCAATTTCACTTTGAGTATTTTCTATTTCACAATATATAACATACAATTCTAGAGCTCATTTACATCTTTATTTTCTCATACCAGAGAAAAGATGTGCTATTTACCTATCTGTGACCTATTTATTTCACTTATGAGGATATCCTCAAGGTATGTCCATTTAAGTATAAATGATTCAAACTTATCATTTTTATGGCAGAGTAATACTCCATTCTGTAGAAGAACCACAGCTTTTTTATCTAGTCTCCAGTTGATGGACATTTGGGTTGTTTCCAAGATTTAGCAATCACAAACTGAGCTGCTATAAACATGGGTGCACATATGTCACTGTGACATGAGCCTTTTAATTCTTTTGTGTACATACCTAGCAGAATGATGGCCAGGTCAAATGGGACCTCCAATCCTAGCTTTTTGAGGAATCTCCAAACTGATCTCCACAGGGGTTGTATGAGTCTACAGTCCCACCAACAGTGGAGAAGGGTTCCTTATTCTTTGCAGCTTTGCTAAAATTTGTTGCTGGCTAATTCTGACATGGCAGCCATTCTTTGTGGAGTAAGATGAAATCTCAGTGTTGTTTTCATCTGCATCTCTTGAATGACCAATGATGTTGAACATTTCTTCATATGCTTCTTAGCTGCTCTTACTTCTTTCTCTGGAAAATATCTGTTCATTTCAGATGCCCATTTTTGAATTGGGTCATTAAATTTGGGTGGGCTGATTTGAGCTCTTTATATATTCTAGATAGTAATCCTTGTCTGAGGAACAGCTGGTAAAGATTTTTTTTCCCACATTATTGGTTGCCTTTTTGCTCTGTTGGTGGTTTCCTTTGCTGTGCAAATGCTTTTCAAAAGAATGAGGTCCCATTTGCTGATTTCTTAAGCCAATTCCTGTGCTATAGAAGTTTTGTTCAAGAAGTCTTTCCCTAAGCCAATGTCTCCTTGAAGCAAAAATTAACTTGATTCCAAAAGCAGAGAAAGACTCAACCAAGGAAGAGAACTATAGGCCAACCTCTAATGAATATAGATGTAAAAATCCGCAATAACATACTTGCAAACAAAATATATAGGATCATCAAAAAGATCATACACCCTGCCCAAGTTGGATTCATCCCAGGGATACAAGGATGTTCAATATACATAAACCGATAAATATAGTATACTGTATTAATAGAGTCAGGGGCAAAAACCATATACTCACATAAATAGATAAAGAAAAAGCACTTGACAGACTCCAAAACCAACTCATGAATAAAACCCTACAGAAAATTGGAATAGAAGGTCTTTATCACAGTCTGATAAAAGTTATTTATGAAAAACCAACAGCCAATATCATACTAAATGGTAAATAACTGAAATCTTTCACACTAAAATTAGGAACAGGACAAGGATGTTCACTATTACCATTCCTGTTCAGTGCAGTTCTGGAAACATTAGCTATAGCAATTAGACAAGAAAATGAAATAAAAGAATTAAAGATCGGAAAGGAAGAAGTTGAGCTGTTATTATTCACTGATGAAAAGATATGCTATGTAGAAGATTCCAAAAATTCAGCCAAAAACTGCTTGACTTAACTTTCAGCAGCTGGGTACAATATCAGCACCCAAAATTCAATAGCCTTTCTATGCACAAATAACAGAGTCAATGAGAAACACACACAGAAAACAATTCAATTCATGATAGCACCCTGAAAAATGAAATATCTAGGAATCAATCTAACAAGGGAGATGAAAGATTTTTTACTCTAAAAACTACAGCACTCTGAAAAGGAAATTTGAAGAGGATATAAGAAAATGGAAAAGCATCCCTTGCTCCTGGGGAAGAAGAACCCACATTGTCAAAATGGCAATACTCCCAAAACTACTATATAGTTTCAGAACAATCCCAATTGATATCCCAGCAGCATATTTCACAAATCTAGACAAAATCAAAAATTAATTTGGAATCACAAGAGACCCAGAATAGCAAAAGCAATTCTAGACAACAAGGACATGGCAGAATCCATGTCCATGAAATCCATAATTTGAAATTCTACCACAAAGCCACTGTGATAAAAACAGCATGGTACTCGCAAAGAAACAGACTCATGGATCAATAGAACAGACTAAAAGGTGCACAAACAACACCAGACATACAAATCCACCTCCTCTTTTTTATGTTAATTAGCTTAGTTTTTTTTCCCACCTCCTCTTTGATGAAGAAGGAGTGAAAGTAGCCTCTATAATACATGATGCTGGAAAATCTGGATTTCAACCTGCCAAAGATTAAAGCTTGATCCATGTCTTTCAATATGTACCAAATTAAAATCAAAGTGGGTTAGAGACCTAAATATTGGAACTGAAACACTAAACCTGCTACAACACAGGCTAGGCAGAACTCTTGGAGACATTGGCACAGGGAAAGATTTTATGAATGAAATTCAGTAGCTTGGGAATTAACAGAAGGAATCAACAAATGGGATCTCATCTTATTAAAAAGCTTCTGCACAGAAAGAAAAACCACCATCAGAGTGAAAAGACAACCTACAAGTTGAGAAAAATCTTTGCCAGCTGCTCCTCAGCAAAAGGACTACCATCTATAATACATAAAGAATTTTAAAGGGCTGGGGAGTTAGCTCAGTGGTTCAGGCGCCTGTCTTGCAAGTGCAAGAACCAGGGTTCGATCCCCCGTAACCACATACCATACTGGGCATGGAGACTCACGCCCAGCAGCAACCAATACCACATACCACGGTGTTGGGCGCGGTGGCTCATGCCTGTAATCCCAGCACTCGGGAGGCAGAGGCAGGAGGATTGTTGTGATGTGAGTTTGAGGCTGAGCTCAGGGCCAGCCTGAACCACAAAGTGAGACCCTGTTTCAAAAAACCTAAAAAAAAAAAAAAAAGAATTTTAAAAAGCCAGCTCCCTAAATTTAAAGACTCAGTTCCAAAATGGGTATCTGAAATGCACCAACATTCTTCAGGTGAAGAAGTAAAGGCAGCTGAGAAAAATATGAAGAAAAGTTCAACATCACTGGTCATTCAAAAGAGGCAGATGAAAACAATACTGAGATTCCACCATGCTCTGTTGCATTCTTCCTCTGATGGGGAAGGAGATAGGGAACACGATGATGAACAGACAATGGTTCTATCAGCCAGTGACTGACTGGTAGCTGGCTGTCACCTGGTGGCTGGACAATTGTGGATGAAATATTCTATCAGTTAAATAATGCCCAGGACTAACAGCTGGGCATTATGGCTGATAGAAATTTTTTTTTTTAGAATTGCACAGGCTTATATAATGTACATGCAGAATTGGTAGCCGTAGTAGCTGGTCCTGGGGAAAAAAAGAGGGAAAGTTACCTAAGGACAAGTAAACACCCTAAAGAACACACTATAAAACCACAAAGCATGGGAGGATGAGTTAGAAGAATATGTAGGGGAGCACATCACAATAAGCATAAAGGAACGTAGAGGACATCACAACCCACACATCTCCACAAGCCACCTTTGGCTTGAGTCTTGGCATTCCTGGGATGGGTCATGTAGCAGTCATGAATTCTCAAGTGATCCCTAACAATACTCCCAAAAGAATGGCTCCTATCATGAAATCAACCAACAACAAATGCTGGCAGAGACTTGAAGAGAAAGGAACTCTTCTCCACCGTTGATGAGAATGTAGGCTGGTGCAACCACTGTGGAAATCAGTGTGGAGGTTCCTCAATAAACTAGGGTTAGAGGTCTTGTTTCACCTGGCGATTTCCCTACTATGTATATTTATGAAAGAACTAAAAGAATCATATCACAGTGACATATGTGCACCCATGTTTATAGCAGCTTAGTTGGTAATAGCTAAGTCTTGAATAGCTAAGTCTTGAAAACAGCCCAAATACTTATCAACAGGATACTGGATAAAGAATATGTAATTTAAAAAAATAAAATAGAGTATTACTCAGCCATAAAGGATTATATATTTGAGTCATTTATACTCAAATAAATGTACCTTGAGAACATACTTATAAATGAAATAAATAGGACACAGATGCATAAATACCATATTATTTCTCTAGTAGGAGGAACAAGATGTAAATGAGGTCCAGAATGTATGATAGATATTGTGGAATAGGAAGAAAATGTTCAAAGGGAAGAGATAAGGGAGGGAAGGGGAAACAAAGAAGGGGAAGAAAAAAATTGATAGTAAAAACAAAAAAAAATAGAAATAGCTTTTGTATATAGGGATTTGGGGTTGATAGGGTGGGTGGGGGAAAGGAAAAAAATGAGAATCAAGATGTGTCATGTAAAGGTACATATTTTTAATTTTGAATGTGATCAAAACAGATATGTTAAATGTACCTATTAAATAATCACTTAAAACATGTCTCCAAACAGAAACATATTACATAACTACTTATTTAGAAAAGACAAACCCAGAGAAGTAAAGATAGGAAGATTGCAAAGTAACATGAGAAAGAGTGCAAGGAAGAATTCATCCTTCTAATGTGGTGAGCACTACATTCAGAGGTCAGTGAATGTTTGTATGTGCTTGGCACATGAGACTTTCCTATAAGATCTGCAAAGAAAAACATCACTTTGGGGCAGCCCATGAAGAAAGAAAGAAGAGCAATTTATCTACTGAGCTCCATTTCATCTCCCATTTCCTGACAGAATTTTCATTTATAAGAAAATCATGTGCTTGCATTTTCAGGGAGTATTATACAGCATATTGGTATTTATTTAGCAAGCTAGATCTCATTCAATGGAGTCTGCTATTTTATGTAGTCATAAAGGGAATATCTGGCATAGGTGGGTGTTGACCAAAGTAAGGTACATGGTGGTAGCTAAGGGAATCTAGAAAGAATAAAGTTGTGCTATTGCACATGTGCTATCAAGTTGATTCCTTAGAATAATATCTGAAAGTAGCATTACTATTACTCATTGTTAATCCCATTGTTAATACTTTATCAATACATATTTAATATTTGAATGAATGAACAGCTGAATGATAGATGAATGAAATACTGTTTCCTGTACCCATGTCATTATAGTATTTATGATGCCCTAGGTAAAATAAATCCTGCATTTATACTTTGTCAGGGTCACATTTGCTTTCCTGGAACATTTCTCTTCAGAAACTATTTGGTTCTCACACAGATCTGCATTTAGAACTGAAGTTTCAAACTTTAATGTCTTCAAGAAGCAGTCAGACAATATAAATGGAAAAATAAAAGCATAAGTCCACTGTACTGTGGACAGATACATGTGCCACATACTATCATTCAAATTTAAAATTTTCATGAAATAACAGGCATTAGGGCAAATGAGGCCTTCATCCGTTTACTTTTCATATTATTATATTTTCATTTGATATTATTATAAGAAACTTAGATGTCTATGTCCAAAGTAGAAAGTAATTTCCCAAGCAATAACTAATATTCCTTGACATTAAGACTGAGTTTGCATGTAAAATAGCTAAAATGTTGCAAAACTTTATGGGAATGATATATCTACTGACATTCTTGGCCAGACTTCTTTTCCATTCTCGCTGAACTTTGTCAGCACAGACTTGGAACTTGGGGGTCTAACATACTATCACTAAGAAGCATTGGTATGCATATTAGAAATATGTAATGAATCTTAATAGCATTCATTTATTATCTAGAATGTTCAGCCATATTAATGCAGGTTTGCACCTGCATACACATGCTAATAATTAAGGAAGGGATATTTCTTTGCTCTCCTATCTGGGTTTCTCTGATAAGTTGTTATGCAGCTGGCATTCAATGCAAATTGGAGTTTGCAGGCTTCTGATATGCACACTTGCACTAATCAGCAGATTACTTGTGTGGGGGCTCCCACCTTTAAACCTATGCTGTCTCATTTAGAATAAATAATAGAGTTTGCTTTGAATACCGAGTGGCCTAGTTGACTCTTACAGAGTAGAGCATGATGAATATGGTTTTCATGTGAAGAAAGGACATTGGCTGGGCACTGGGAGAACTGGGGAAATGAACACTAACATATTGTTGTGACAGTGATCATTGTGAGGAAAATTTGACATTTGAAAAAGTTATGGCAACTAAAACACAGAATAGTTATATATTATAGTTCTGTGGCCTAGACCAATATGATCCCTATTTAAAGTGCTACATATCCCTACTAACAACTAGAGGATTGAGTTTATTTTTATGTTTTTAGGTCTATTTTCAGTTTTATGGCTTCATAGAGTGTTGGAAAATCATACCGGTGCCTTCAGTAGCAGAGTATTAATTCCTTAAAGATGACAAAGAACTGTTGGCAAAAAAAAAAAAAAGCACCAGAGCTCTGAAAAAATAACATCAGTAGAAAATATTTAGTAAGTATCACTGAACTTTTGGAGAAATTTCAAATCTGCTGGAAGATTTAAACAACTAGATTCAATTAGATGCCTCTGCCCTATAAATATTAACAAGAACAGGCAATGCATATTGAGTCAAAACAATAATAAGGTCTAAACTTATTTGTTAAATAATTATGGTGCTTAAGGAAATTATCATCCTCATTATGCCTCATCAAGGAAATTTTTTTCATAGGAATGAGAATACTGAGATCAGATATTCTTTTTTTTTTTTTTTTTTTTTTTAGGTTTTTTTGAGACAGGGTCTCACTTTGTGGTTCAGGCTGGCCCTGAGCTCAGCCTCAAACTCATCACAGCAATCCTCCTGCCTCTGCCTCCCGAGTGCTGGGATTACAGGCATGAGCCACCACGCCCGGCACTGTGGGATGTGGTACTGGTTGCTGCTGGGCGTGAGTCTCCACACCCAGTATAGGTATGTGGTTACCAGGGATCGAACCCGGGCCCTTGCGCTTGCAAGACAGGCGCTGGAACCATTGAGCTAAATCCCCGGCCCGAGATCAGATATTCTTAACTCAAATAGACTCTAAAAACTTTATTCTTGGCTCCATCCCACCAGGCTCTGTCACATGGATAAGTCAAGAACAGTTTTAAGTGAACACAGAAATTTGATGCAAGACTCTGAAACATACAATAATTTTTTCCAATCATAGTTAGCATACTACAGCTTGATGTTAAACAAAGCAAACATGTTTTCAAAGGTTGTTTTTTTATTTAAAAAATAATTTACTTTTTTTGCGGTACTAGGGATTGAACTCAGGGCCTTGTGCTGGTCAGGTAAGCACACCACCACTGAGCTACTTCCTCAACCTCAAGGTTTTTTTTTAAATGTCTCTGCTTCTGGGTTTTCAATAATGATCCTCTTATAAAACAATTTAACAAGAGAAGATTGTTCAATACAAGCAACAACAGATGCTGAGTTCACAACATGGACACCTGTGAAAACTACATAGACACTAACAGATGCCAAATTTCAACCCTAAGAACTAATGTTTTAATCTTTTAGGAAGAAAATTTACATTTAGTACAAGCACAATTATAGTAGGTCACTATCAAGGAGCACAATGTTAATTTTCTGTTTCTTCACCTTTGGTAGGGGCAATCCCTACCATTCTAGTAGAAACAACTAGTATCACTAATTTACTAAACAGTTTGTGGTACTTATGATACATTGTAATGTGCAAGTGTCAGGATAAAGGAAGACATATAGAAATTTATGAGAAACCCTTTTAGAACCACATTGTCTCCATATTTTTAGACAATCTTATCTGGTAACTTTTGAATAGTAGGAGAGACATTTAGCCAGGTATAGTGGCATAGGTTACAAACCTGTAACTCTGGGAAGCCAAAGTAGGAAGACTCTAAATTTGAGCTTGGCCTGGGCAAGTGAGGCTCTTAGCAAGATTCTGCCTTAAAAAAACAAAAATAGGACTGGGGATGTAGCTTGGTGTTTCATTTACCAAGTAGCACAGGGGCCTGGAAAGGAGTGCACTGCTTACTCACCTGAAAGTAGACCGCGTTGTCAAGGTTAGCTTTGGTCAGGCGACACCTTTGTGTCTGGGCTGTATTTGCACTTGGTGTGCAACAAATTATTGCATACTTAAGTGCTCCAAACAACACAGACTTATCAGTTCCTTTTTGTTTTTTAAATGTCAGAAGTACAGTAGTGCAAAGTCAAGACATCTCAGGGTTGCAAGAGGCCAGAATCAAGATGTTGGTAGAGCTGAATTCTATGTGGGCTCCAACAAAAAAAAATGTGATTCCAACCTTATTTCTATTGAGTGAATTCAGTTCTCTCTGGGCTGAAGAACCCAGGCCCCCCACTGTCTTACTGTCGGTCAGTAGCAGGCTGCGGTGAGCTTCTGCAGGCTGCTTCTGCATGGCCCCTTTCATGTTCAATCCAAGAACCTAGTTGTTATTATTTCTCCTGATTGGAATCTGCCCCTCAGTATGCAGAGAAAGTGCTATTCTTTTAAAAGATTTATGTAACTAATTAGGGTCAACTGGCTCATACATAATGAAAAATGCATCTGCCCTGTTATGGGGCAGAGCACAAGAATGATGCCCTACACAGTCCCAGGTGTGGCCCATACTCTGCAGGAAAAGAGTTTAACAAGAAAGGGCTACAGGTGTCAACTTGGATTCTGTCTCCACTGAGGTACAGTTTATTCTATAATTAGTTTTTGTCTCAAAAAGACCAAATAGTAATGAAATAAATTTCATTAATATCATTTGTTTTTGCATGACTGAGTTCTTTTGACAGAACAAGCTCTCTTTTCAACAGGATTTCACGCAGATAATTTAATTTTGTTCTCCATTCTCCCTTTAAATGCTATATATTAAACTTTTTCTGTGGTCTTGAGTGAGATTTTTTAATGAGATCTAATAATTTAAAAAATGACTGTGTACTTTTAATTGTAGTACAACATACATACAGCAAAGGATCAATCAACTAGTTTGTATAAAAGAAATCCAATTGTTTAATCAGTGATATGAAGAAGAAACAAAATAATACGAACACCTTAAAAGCCAACTTGTGTCCTACACAATTCTCCAAATAAGTAACTCCATCTGTACATTTCTGACTGCAATTTCAGGCCCTGGGCATCTACTTTGTTGTTTTCCTAAAATAAAACTATCCATTGCAATTTTATCATAAATGTCTCTGAGCTTCTTAATAATAGTCTCTTTTCAGTTACCTTCAGAGCAACTTTCTGTAAGTGTCCATTTAGTCCACAAAAAGCTAATGTTGACTGAATGATTGATGCAGCTGATGTTGGCTCCCAAAACAACCTTCTGAGTTTGCTTTACTATTCTAGGCCAAGCCATATCCTTTTGCTTGGGATCTTTTTGGGATCTTTCAACCCAAAGAGGTCCAAATATCAGGTTTCCTGAATGGTTTTCTTGAAACTCTACCACTTATAGGAATGAGGGAGGGGAAGTTACATTCTATTTCCCTCTTTCTGGGAATGTGAGCAGGTCAAGCACACAGACAGTGACATCTGTCACCAGAAAGTCTTTTCTCTTGACTACTTAAGCTTTGGCATTTTTATACATTCAAACTGGATAAAAGCAATCAATATTTGGTGTTTCCTTTACCTGTCTCATGTACAAGTTCTTACACACCACTTTGGAATGCAGAGGTAATTCGTGACCATTATTTTGTCTTTCAGATTTTAGTGAAACAACAGAGTCTAGTTTTGAGTTCCTATTGCAAGGATTATCTATATATTTAGAGAAGTATATTTTATGAAATGGTGATCTTCAGAAGAAATTGTTGACTAATTCCTAATCTTTCTTAGTATTGGCAACCAATAATGACATAGTTGATCAGCAGGTATAATAAGATGAATTCTGATTATCTCCTGACTTCCTGTTCTCTGTTTTTTGTGGTATTCTAAGTACAACTTGATTAACTGTCAGAGACTTCATATAGATGATCATCATAGCCATGCAGTTATTAATCATTAAAAAAATTCAGACTTTCCTTTCCAGAAAAAAACCTATACTGATACTGGACAAGATTTGCTTCCAGTTACTATGTAAAACTAAGTGAAAGATTTTTTCTTCTATCAAAATCACTTAAAAACTGGGTTAAAATAATATTTTACCCTATAATTATAAAATTGCAGAGAATATGGTGCTGAGGAGTTTTGCATTCATGTTCATGAGAAATACTGGTTTTTATTTTTCTTATCTTTTTCTGGTATGGTCTATTAGGATAATTCTGCTCTCATAGAACAAGAAAGAAACATTAAGAAATATTTCTTTTATTTCTATCTTTAGGAAGAGACTGTAGAAAACTAAAGCAATTCTTCCTAAAGTATTTGGTTGATTTCACCTGTGAATTTAACTGGGTCTAGTCTTTTTATTTCAGGGAGTTATTAATTATTGATAAAATTCCTTTAATAGATCTTGGCTTGATCAGGTCACTTATTTCAATTTATGTGAATTTAGACAGACTGTATCTTTTAAGAAATTACACCATTTCATGTGGTTATTAAATTTATAGCTGGACAGTTATTTTTCTTAGCTTGTCTTTAAGTGGTGATTATTTGTCTTTCTGATACAATTACTTCTATTTATTTTTTGATTTCATATTTTTTAAAATTTATTGAGTTCATTGGTACATTTTAGATATATATTATGATCACATTCAACATTAAAAATTTGCTTCTGTACATGATATACCTTCATTCTTATTTTTTTCCCACCCTTATGCCCCCTACCACCCCAAGATCCAACGTATAAGATGTTTCCTTTTTTATCACCACATTTTTTCTTTCCTTTCTTCACTTTTCCCTACCCCCACCCAGTTCCCTTTTCCCTTTTAAGCACTTTCTTCCTATTTCACAATATTTATCATACATTTGGGCCACATTTGCACCTCTAGTTTCTCATACTAGAAAAATGATCTGGTATTTATACATCCGAGTCTCACCTCAGAGTATGTCCTCAAGGCACATTAACTTAAGTATTAATGTTTCTAGTTTATCATTCTTTATGGCTAAGTAATCCATTTTATTAAAAAATCCCACATCTAAAAAATCTTTACCACCTGTTCTTCAAAGGGCTACTATCTAGAATATACAATGAGCTTAAAAAAATCAGCCCACCCAAATTTTAAAGACCCGATTCAAAAGTGGGCATCTGTGGAGAGCCACGCTGGTGCCACACCTAAAAGATGGCGCCGGCTTCCTTTCTCTTTCCTCCTGATGGTGTGCGCTCCCTCTGCCACATGACTCCTTGTGGGGTACTAGGCTGACTCAAGCATAGTTTGGTTGCTGCGCGGACCAATGGTAGGCCACTACACCTGATCCCCTGATTGGCGGAAGAGATGCATATAAGGCGTTGCGCGGGCTGGGGAAGGAGAGACTCTCCATTATGCTGTAAAGGGTTCCTGAATAAACCGCTTGAAGAAGAGTTCCGGGTCGCGTCTTTCTTGCTGGTCGAGACGGATGCGACAACTGGTGGCCTGTACGGGGAACTCCTCGGAACTCAGAACTTCAGCGGTCAGGGCAGTGCACTGGTAAGTCCCCAGGTAAGTGGGACCATAAGGACCGCTGGTTGTGTGCGGTGATATTTTGCTCTCTTCTGTAGATAGAGAGAGTGGTAAGTTCCCAGGTAAGTGGGACCATAAGGACCGCTGGTTGAGGGCGGCGATATTTTGCTCTCTTCTGTAGATAAAGAGAGAGCGGGAAAGTCCGCGGGAATAGGCGGCTGATTAAGTTCGCGGGTAGTAGCGAACCGAAAGTAAAAGTTTTAATTATGGGCGCTTCGCACTCGCACCCAATTTTTTTGGCTCTTCAAGAGCTGCTACTGTCAAAAAACTTAAAAATCAAAAAATCCACTTTAGAAAGATTTTTAGAGGAATGTGACACCGCTGCGCCATGGTTCGCGGAGTCCGGAAGCCTCACGGTCCCTTGCTGGGACAAACTTGGTGCCGATCTAGATTTTGCATGGGGACAAGGAACATTAAAAGGAGAGGTAAGACCAGTCTGGAAGTTAGTCAGGAGTTGCTTGGAAGATCAAAGATGTTGCAAAGCTGTGG